>VZTO01024547.1:0-21764 GCA_013400615.1 Syrrhaptes paradoxus
GTTCGTGCTTTCCCCGTCGTCAAGGGACAAAGATTATTTCTCCCTTTTCTAAGAGAGTAAGATAATGGCAAACCAGTGGAATTCTTTGCCTCTCACCCCCTTATTTTGTGTCGAATCTCACTATATATTTTGAAACTTTCATATCCACCTGAGGTTTGGTTTTCCAAGTCATTAAGACAGATTCAGTTTATGTTTTGTTTTCTAATTCCGTCGTTCTTCCTGGCAAATTAATTTTACTTGAAGTTAAAAGTATTGGAAATGACTACTCAAAGCTGAAATACATACAGATGCTGAAGTTATAAAGTGCAATAGAAATAAGTATCTCAAAAGGAGCACAGTGAAAACTCATGCTTCATGAATGAAGAATCACATGCAGATGGAAAGAGATTCACATTCTTGGCATAATATTAAAACCATGAGTTAATTAAGATCTAATGCCAACTAATTTTAATTAGTATCTCAAACAAAATATTTTTAAAACTCTCAGTCTATCCCCAGTAATACATGAACTGTCACTCTCACTTGTACCAATGAACGAATAACTTGAGTTTGGAGGAAGTTAAAAGATCTTTACATTGATGATTAATGTGTCAGTCTGAACTGTCATCACGTATTTCTCTCTTGCTTTTTACTTAAGTAGTTTAGAATTACATTCTTCAGTAGTTTAGCACTGCACCTAAAAAACACAAGTTAATGTAGCTATATAATGCTCAAAATCAACCCACTAGCAGTTCCTCAAGGTTTGCCATACACCAACCTAGGATATGCTTATACACAGATGAAACCATTCAAAAGCTAATAAATTAAACACAAGTATACAGCAACCAGCTTGTGTCAAACAAGTTCTGAACAAATTTTGCCTTTTCCTTCCTCCACTTTGGTTAAGATATAAAAAATTATATGATAGATCAAAACAGTGATACCATCAGACATATTTATCTAGATTATTATAAATCCCAGCAATTGGAGCAGGTCTCAAAAGTAGAGTTCATTAATTAGACCTCAGAAATGGACAGCTGTTTCCAACATTTTTAAAGTCAAATGGTACTATGCATTTATCTACCACAGTAGTTCTGCTGTACCTTCCTAACAGTATGTTTGATGTTTCAGTGAATTCTGAGTAGTGACGGTGCCTTTAAAACTGACCTTATCTCTCTGTTTCAAGTATGTCCAAGCAAAATCTTGCCCCCACTGGCATCAATAACAAAATTTTTGCTTGATATAATGAAAGGCAGGATCCATTAATCCTGGATCTTGCTACTATGAAGTTCACTAAAAGGCAGGGTTTTTTTAATGCATTGCTTCTATAAAAAACAGTTACAGTGCTCCTTATGGTATGTATTTACCATAATTTTCCAAATTTGAAAACCACAAGATCTCAGTTCTGGAACTTGGTCCTGTTCCAGTTACAACCACTACATTGCTTTCCTGAAAACCACTGATTTAGCCTCCAGAAATGAGTAACCAAGTATGAAGAAATACCTACATGAAAGCACCTGACAAGTAACATGATATCCTATTTTATTAAATGAAAACTGAAGGGCTTGAGTGGCACCGGGAGGGATGGGGGCAGGGAAGAAAGTAGAAAGAAATGTGAATTAAGTGGAATTGTTATTTAATCTTCCATTTTCTGCATATGAAGGATCAATACTCATAACATCTTACTACAGACAAGAAGAGTGTGTGAACTCCAACTTTTTAAATTCTTCAACAGACCTGTCACAGCCTGATATCATGTTACTAAGTGTTGAGTAAGTTACCATCCCTTACTTAAAAGCTGTCAGCTTTTAACTTGTAATCAAGAGATAACAATAGAAGAAAGGTGAAAGAAAAGCAAGTAAGAGGACTCCTGCCAAGGAGAGTCTATAGTAAGGTAGATTTAAACACTGGGAAAAGCACAGTAAAGGAAGAGGGCTAGAAGCAAATAATTAGCTATGCACCTTGCCCCTGAAAGGATACTCAAGGATAAAAGATGCAGACAAGGGACTGAAAGATATAAAGAGGAGGAAGAACAGGAGGGGAGGACAGAAGTTCATGGAGGACATGGTAAGAGCAGTAAGGAGATGATTTCAGAGATCCACAAGGGAAGAGATCAGACTGTAGCTCTATGATCTAATGTACCAACAGTGAACAGGGCTACTTCAAAAATAGAGTTCCAGCACAAACAGAAAACCATGACTTCAGGCAATTTCCAGACTCCTTCTTCCAAAGTTGTGAGGTCTGTCTCCACACACCACACACTCTGCAACAGCAGCATGCTGCACCATTGCATGTCCCCTGCCCACAGCACACAGCCCCACTGCACATCTCCATCCCACTGCACACCCCAGGGAGTTCCACAGCTCATCGCCACCGGACATGGCACTGTGTTTGAACTCACACAAACCCACTGCATTTGGACTCAGACATGGTTGTTTGAAAATGGGAAAAAACTTTCTTAGCCACAGGGGTGATGCTGGTCTTTGTGTCTCAAAGCTGGCAGACCTGAGCTTTAGCAGTGCTGCAACATCTGACCGCTGGAGGCAGAGACTGATGGGCACCGTGTGCATGTTTCTCACTTCCTGATATTAAAACATGTGCAGGTTCCACCTTTACAAACACACATAAAGAAGAACTCAGCAACCAGCTTGCATAAGTGAGTGCATGTTAAAAGTAAAATTTCAAACACACATAGGTGCCTCTACAACATTTTTGGTAATGGCCAGACCTTGCCTCCTGAGCCTGACATTAGTTTGGAGCAAATACCATTCCAATCCTATGCCAGCCATGGCCTTGCACAGCACCCTGAGGTGAGCTGTGACCATGGTCATGGTCTGTAAGGGCACAGCTAGCTCTGCTCCTGCCTGCCGCAGAAATGGCTTTACCCTTGGAGGCACACAGAGGAGTCTGTCCCACAGCAGTTCACCCACCATGATTTCTCTCTCCTCTCGAGGCATTTAAACCACTGCTGGGACTTGCTTCACCTTACCAAGCATCACCACACCTCACACTGGCCTGTGGCCTCTTACCCCCTCCCATGGCATCTGGAGCCTTGTTTTCTTGCAATCTCAGGTTGGGGTTATGAAAATTCATTGTAAGTGTTAAGTTTGCAGCATGAGTTAGGATAAATTTAAAACAATACAAAATAGTTGTAGTAGAGCTGGCAATATAATCTTCTTCCTTTATAACAGGAAAGAGTTACTTAAAATTAGTAGAAAAGTTTTCTATCATTAAAGACCTGAACTTACTCCTGGTTTCTGCAATTACCTAAAACTAAAAAAATTGAGCGTCTAGTTGTTTTAAAACATAACCGACTTATAACACATAGCTTCTGACTCAACACAAATGTTTCTATGATTTCTTTATCTATTATTTCAAATTAGCACCAAGATACTCACAAAAAAGGAAACCTAGTTCACAGAATTTAATGATAAATGTAAGATGAGAACAATTGCTTCAAGTTTAATTAGAAGTGTATGAAATAAACAATTTGAAAGATAATATTATTGCTATCTGTGAAATAAGAGGTATTGCTAGTGAGATTGAATAATGAAGAAGGCTATGGAGGAGAGGAAGGAAGCAAGCAAGAGGAAGAACATAACATACTTCTAATTCAATAGGTCTGTTGAATACATGTTTTGTAACATCCAGGAGAGTTAGAAAAGTTAGTTTACAGCTTTATCATCTTGGGTTTTTCATGCATTCTGCATTTGATATTTAATTACGCAAGATGCTGCATTCAGCCACTTGCAGAAGACATTTAACAGAGATAGTGATTTCAAGCAGAAACTCGATAGTTTGTTAGCCTTGGTTGTAGAGACACGTATATTGACATGAGTGACTGCTATATGACCTGAGCACATATCATGACATTAGTATGTGCTGCTTTAAACAAAAGGACTTGTATGTTTTGTTTGTACGAGCTTGTTCCTACACAGATGTGTAAGAGAATAATGCTCTCAACAAACCTCTGTTTCAGTCTACAAAATTTCTCTACGCTGATCTACAATAGAAAGAGTAGCACATAATTACATTTGTCAGCTCTTTGCTTCTTCCACCATGAAGGAATTCTGACAAGCCAGCTGGAGATGTACCATACCTGGAGAAGGGAACAAAATCAGCCTCTACACTTTTTTGATTCTAAAATATTTGTTTCATCAGCATCAATATGCCTCTAAAGTTACCTTTTCACAGTAGGCTAGAAATCCCACAGTCTTTCTGGAAAAAAAAAAATCAGAAAAGTAAGTGTTTTTCATTAGGAGATGCTGGTCTGTTACGATCTCAGTTAGAAAGGCACTCAGACTCCATAAAGTATAATTTACAATGCTATTTATTAGAGCTAACGCTATAAAGAAAGAGAGGATAGTAGAAATAATATTACCCTCCTTTAGATGATGGGACCCCTAAGCTGTGCAGCATTTGGCATGCTGTGCAGACCCTGCCTGTAGAAAAGGTTACCCCATGTTGGTCATTTGAGCTACTATAGTATTTTCTTACAAGAAAACAACTCTATTCATAATTTCTACTGCTAAACAGGAAGGATATTCACAGAGAACATCCTGCAGCACTTGTAGAAAAAAGACAAGGCCACACAGGTGGGGCAATCACCAGTACCAAGTGGGCACAGCCCACAGGCTCCTCTGTTACAATGAGCTGGCTGTTGCCCCACAGCCCCAGGACACATGCAGCACAACCCAGCGCAGGCATGTGCTGTGCAGTGCATCCCTGATGGCTAGGCAGGATGTCCAGCACAGCACAGGCCTGCGTCTTCCCAGGTACAATGTTATGTGGGCCAATATGAGATATGCAATGGTCTTACGGCCAGGATCACTGCAGGAGGTTGGCATTATCTAGGCTACGTCTGTTGCTAGTAAATATCTGGGGAGGGATTCAGATGGCTTAAATTTAAGTGTCTAAAATTTCTGTTACAGTCAATGATGATCTAATTAATACAGTCAACAGATTCCAGAAAACAATTCATTTTACCCTAAACACCTAGTCTCTAGTAAACCCAGCTGCTCTGTAAGAGACTGTGAAAGATCTTGTGGGACTCCTGGGAGAGATTAACAGTAACATCAGTTTATATACCTATCTGTCCAGCACTTCAAGGTAAGTGCCCCAGTTTCAAACTGAATCTCCCCCAATGCTAGATTTTGTCACTAGAGCCTGTTTGCCACACATTTCAGAGTAGAGAGCACCCCATGTTGCTAAAAAAGCTGCTTTCTGAAAACTACTGGTAATCATCAGCCAGGAAGAGTCTGATACCTTGCACTTCCTTAGGTCCTGCAAAACCTCTGTGTGAAAAATCTACACCACACAAGTCACTAAGGGCAAGTGGGACTTTCTGATTTGGTCTGATATCATTTGCAAATGATGGACTCTGTGACAGATATTTCATTTCCCAAAATTAATTCTAGACAATCCAAATGCTGCAAGTACCAATGGACAACGCCAACAGCACTGCCAAGGTAGCAGTTCCTCCACTCAAAATAGCATATTAAAAGCTATTGATTTTATCCACAGAAGAAACCGTACGCATCTAATAAAATAATTGCATGAACTAAGCATAATGAATGAAGATTCTTTCAACCATTTTCTTTTTTTGACATCTTTCAGTAAGCACCTGTCAGCAAAAATGGAATTGCTAGATGTAATTGGACAGTCAACACAAGGTAAAAAAGCACATGATACCTGCCAGGCACAAGGGTGGTAGTATTATAGGATCACTAATGGAAAAAAACATTCTTAGTGAGAAATTAAAACAAAGCAATATTTGTTGACTCCCACCAGAGGTCAGTCATATCACAGGAACAAAATGAAAGTCACCAAAATTCTAATTACTTGTAGATTCTATATATGATGGAAATTGAAACTCCATTTTTGACAAAATTTGAAGTTTTATTTCAACTTGTTTTATTGTATTATTCATAGTTGGGATAAATGAGTGCAAGAGAAAATACAGAGCTCTGGTAAGAAAAAGAAACAACTAGCTGAATAAGCTTCAATTTATCTTTCAGAAACTGAAAAAGAACAATTCTGTAAAAAGCTAAGGCACTGGCAACTATAATGCTCTAGATAATACTGTATGATGGATGTGGACAGCAATAAGCTAGCACATTTCACCACGATACTCACATTTCTTGAGCTGAAAGTCACAGAGAAGTTACAAGTAAGATTTGTTCTTAGTAGTGCGGTAGAGCTAGACGCCTTGCATAAAGGAGTTATTATGTAAATCCAGATTAATCAAGAATCCTAGTAGTTATGAAAAATTGTATCACTTGTCTGACTAAAATAAAACACTGTAACAGAGAGTGCAGTGCTAAATATAATCTCAGAATCCAGAGAAAATTACAACTTTATGCACTCAAACGTGAGTAGTCCTATTTAAATAAAAGGTTTCTATCATTAACATGTGAAAGACTATCAAAATATTTTTCTGTTATACATATTTAACTTTTTGTTTTTCTCTACTCAGCACTCACTAGACTATATCTGTAATTCTTCATCCAGTTTTGTGCCGCCAACAAAGAAAGGCATCAACAAAATGGAGTAAGTTCTGCAGAGGACCACCAAGATAAAGCCATGAGCAACCTGGTCTGACCTCATACATAACTCACCCTGCTTTGAACAAGTGTTTGGCTAGATTATTCTCAGGTCCCTTCTAATCTGAATCATCCTCTTATACTATTTTATGATCTTATGAAGCTGTCCTATGACCTACAGACCTTCTCTTTTCCAGAAATATTCTTTAGGCATTGCAGTTATCCTATCTCAAAAGGATGAAGTAGAACCAGAAAAGCTAGAGAAAGTCTAGGATGATCATTTGAATTTATACATTATGCATTATCTAAGAGACAAAACAGGCAAGATCTCTTCAACGTGTGAAAAGGATGGCAAAAAAAGATCTATGAAAGCATGAATGTTACGCAATAATTGAATAGAAAATAATTATTTGCTATCTGTCATTAATAAGGGAGCACATGGATTATCAGATGGGTGTTTTTAAAGTAACAAATGCAGATGCTTTTCTGCAGGACTTTAAAAATAGAATTCAGTGCAATGGAATGTTTTGGAGATTAAAAGTTTAAGGGGATAGATAAATGCTGGGGGTATATATCCATGAACTGAACGTAACATTTGGTACAAGAATCTCATAGTCTATATAATACTTTTTTTTTCTTATATTCTTTGCACCTACCTCTGCTAGAAGCTTTTGTTGGAATATAGTGCTTGTGGGACCTTTTTTATGACCAAGTCCCTAATTCATGATTGTCAAAAGGCATAACATAAAGAGGGAAAGGCTGTATGGCTTTGTTCCTTACTCTTTCTGCACCTACTTCTTGTACTGACTATTGTTGGATATGGAATATAGTGCTTGGGACTTCTGGTATGGCCAAGTGTAAATGTTATGGTCTTCAAGAAGATCATACAGGTTAAAACTTCACATAGGCTCTAAGGAAGGAAGCAATTTCAGCAAAAATTTTCATCAGCAGGTGATGTGTGTTGGAGCTGTACACTTTCCACCCAATAAATCATATACAGTGGTACTCTATCCATCTCCTCTCAGAGAGATTCTGCTAAAAGAAGAATCTGTTGGAAGTGTCTGTACATTATAGTACAGATTTCCTCAGGCAATAGATCCTTTTTCTCCAGAGAACAAAGTAAACATTTTTTTTCTTATTTGAGCGTACATAGATACCAGCCATAGAGGGTTGAGTTAGCTTTAATGAAAGAAATCAAGAACTATCTTTGGACTTGTAGTTCCACAATTCATGGGCTACCTCCTCACTATTTGCATAGCATTGATGCAAATACAGCAATGGTGATGTCATGAGTTGAATGAGGAAATTGTTCTTTCTGAAAAATAATTCAAGGAAAAACAGTTGTTCAGTAAACAAGTTCCATGCTGCAAGTCACCATCCCAGCTGCACAAACAACGGGTGGAGGGGAAAAGTAGAAAAACAAGCAGATGTTGTGCAGTAAATGTCTGTGAATTAGCTCACATCAAGTACCTGATGACTGCAGGCTGCTGGAGGTGGGTTTTGACTCGTATTTGACAGGATTAGTCAGTGCGTAAGACGGCAGCCTGCAGATCTTTTCAGCCCCTCAAGTATGCAGCAATGGTCTCTACAAACGAGGCGCAGCTATAGCTAAATGGCTCGAAACGCATGTCCTCTTGAAACGCTTTACGTAACAACCGCGTCGTCCGGGAGTGTGAGGTCAGCGCTCGCCGGAGATGGTCAGAGCGCGTAACACGAGCCCTTCCCTCCACACACGGGCTTCTGATCCCCGCACAGCAGCGGGGCAGGCACTTTGCTAGCTCTGGAAGAGTCCGCCCTCTCCCAACTACGGTCCCGGCCGAAACCCACACGAAAAAGTGGAGCTGGGCTCGGGGCTGACTGCCCCCTCAGCGCCTCCCAGCTCACGCTGACGCTGCTGCTAACAGCTGAGGCACAACCCCCCCGTGCTCTCCCCACGCTGCAGCTCCTCGGGGGGCCGCGGAGCAAACGTCGCCCCGCCCGCCGGCGTTTCCCTCCAATGAGCACGCGGCGCGGGCGGGCCCGACGGGTTGCCCGGGAGACGGTTTCCCGCTGCGGGGCGGTGGTGGCCGCGCTGTGGGCGCTGCGGGGGAACAGGTGAGGGCCGGCGGCCGCCGCCGGGGAGCAGGCCCCGGGCTTGGGCGGGAGGCGTGCGCTGTGCGGTACGGAGTTTTTCGCCCCTCCGTGTTGGCGGGTGGGGTGTCTGGTTGGGATAACCTCGGACGGCGGTTCTGTGGGGCTGTTCCTGCGGCCTGGGGACGGGGCGGTTTTAGGGGGGGGGGGAGGTCTGGGACTTTGGGCCGTTGTCTGAAGTACCGAGGAGCGAGGGGGCTGGCGGTGCTGTTGGGTTTTTGCATTGGTTCGGGGACTTTTCTGGTGTCTGCGTATCTCTGTGCAAACGTGCTAGCGTGGAAACGTAAACTTAAAGCCGGGTGAATGCGGAGGCAGCAACGTTTAGAAGCGAAGTGTCTGAAGAAGGCCCTCTGGAGGGAGAGCTTTGGGCGTGTTTGTGCTTCGGGTGCTTTTCCCAGCTGGGACAAGTGTGCGAAGCAAAAACAAGCTCAGAGACAAAAAAGTCCAAAAGCAAACTGCAGGCTAAATAAACAAAGCTTATGAAAACAAATTTAAGACAGCAGACTCCACAAATGAAAAAAAAATAAGTAAAGTTTTTTCTGTTGAATAAATTCCTCAGATATCTTAAGAGATGTTGCTTTACATAGAAATGGTCATGTGACAATTTGAGAAACTATTTTGGAAGGCCTGAAAATGGTAGGCATGAAATCAAAGTCTGAGTGAGATTTTTAATTAATTGGAATGCTGTAGTAAATATCATAATCCTGGATTTTCAGATCAATGAAGATCATAGTGTTCTTAATAATTGGCTTAACAACTGCATGATATAGAACATAAATATTTGGAAATTTCCATTTCAAGCCCCAAAACTGGTTGTTTCAAGACTTATCTTTCTGATGGCCGTGCACTCTGTCTTTCAAAAATATCATGGGCAAGGGAGTCCTTTGTGCCTCTTTCTAAATAACTCCAGAGTTTAAGCCTCATCTATATTGGGAGTGTAGAGCTTTCTGGTTTTATGCCCCATTTAAAACTTGATCTACTTTCCAGCCTATGTGGCCAATTTGAACCAAGCTGCTTAGCCTGTATGATATCTTGATTTAAATAACACTTCTATATGTCTGGTAATTGCCACCTCCTTCCAACATTTTTTAAAACACTGTATCTAAAATGTTTAAATCCATCTCTCTTTAATATGTTAACCAAACATAGTGCATGAGTGCCTGGTTATAATTGTCTTAAGCTTCCTTGTGCATTGAAAGTAGGTTTCCTAACACATTGTACATCTCTTCTTTTAGTGGCTGCATCCTGTTGATGGCTTGCTCTTTTCCTGTGGTTTGTCACGTCCAATGTTTGACTGATTTTGTAAAGGTTTTTTTTCCTCTCTCCCCTTCAGTTGTACTACAATTGTGTAGCTTTTATTCAGTTTCATGGTCTCTTGAAACCAATCATATCTACTCAGTTTTTCTTTTTTGTGTGTGTGGGGGGGTGATAGGGTTTATCCCATCCCTTCAATTTATAATTTTTGCTATCTCCTATTTTGTTTCCATCTTAGATATAATTGTTTGCATTTGCTTGTACCATTAGACAACCTGCTTTTGCCTCTTAGTAGCCTCTTTCTTAATGAGAGGTAAATTGCCTAGTTTTTTAATAGTTTGAACTCTAATCTCTTTGGTTTTGACCTTTTGTATTCTCTTTTTCAATCTGATTAAAGAATAATTTGGAGTTTTAATGCTAGAGTTGATTCCCCCCAGGCAAATCAAGGTCTAAGAGCAGTAATTAGTGCTACTATTTTCATTCTCTTAACTTTCTTTTCAAGTTGTTACCTATTGTCTGAAAATAGCTGTAGTGTGAGACTGATAATGATGGAATGAAAGAGGATATATGTCAGATCTCCGAGATCAATTTCATACGTAAGTTTCAACACCAACAAAGAAAAAATAAGTGTTCTTCTTTCAAGTGTGAGGCTAGTGTTGAGAAGAGCTCTGTAATGATTTGTTACTAATTTACAGCATGTTTTTTTATACTTAACCTGCTGGCTACAAACATGCATGTAGTTGTATCCCATTCAAATTTCCAGAAACAGGAGTACAATCTTGTTGTAGTTAGAGGTTTCTTTTTTTTGGAGGTGGTTGTGCTGTATGTTTTTTCCCTCGATTCTTTTTGCTTTTGTGGTTATTGGGGCACAAGTGGCCCCTGAATTGTCTGAACAGAACTGTTAAACTGACTGTTCTGTAAAAATTCTTAGGGTAAAAAATCTCCATGTTTTAGAACATTATCTTGGAGATAAACTTTTCAAGAGTTGATCTGTTTTGCCAGTAAAATCAACTCAATCTTTCATATGTCCAGCTTTAGCTAGTTTTTCAAATTTGGAAAATTAGTATTAGTAGATGTGTGAGAGGGTACAGTTTGTACAAGGTGATATACAGCTGGATGTCATCTGCACTTTGGCTATTCAACCTCTCTTTGCACACCAAATCCATTAACAAATATACAGAAATGATGAATGGCACAGTGACATGACCAGGATCACAGGGATTGTAAATATTACCTCAAGCTTCACAGCTAGAGAGATTTTTTTTTTTCCGCTCCTTTCAAATTATGTTTTCTGTGGGTTGGTTTGTGCTACAGTTGCTGATTTTTTTTTTTTTTCTGAGGAAAGTTCTTGGTACATTGAGTTACGTATACTGAGGAAGTGTTTTTGTTATTTCTTATATCTACCATAGAAATGTACTTAAATTAAATAAGAAGCCCTATTATCTTAACATACAAATCAGCAAAATACAGTTTAAAAATTATTATTAGTAAAATGTTTACTTTAAAATGTGTTCATTGTAATTCCAGACAGAGACTTGCACTATTTAAATCTAAATTTATTATGAGGTAATATGACTCTGAAGAACATGTTAGAATGGGATGATTTACGATCCAGCTAGACATAGATAAATCCTATGGGCATGATACAAAAAAAAATATGTCAACATCTTTCTTGCCATATTAACTGTTTGCTGACAGACTGACCAGTCTTTCATGTTTTTTTACAAAAGATATTTGACTTTCCCTTCTCTTAAATGTTATATGTATTCTTCACAGGATTTGAATGGAAGTATCCGCTAAACCACAGTAACAGTGATACTGTATATATAAACATACTCATTTATAGTTTTTCTTAAGATATGTTATATACTTAAAAAGAGAAAAAGACTGAAAAAGTTTAATTGAATTTATTTTTCAAGATCTAATTATGGCACATCCTTAGGAAGATATGTGATCAAGTCCAATCTGTTGCTATTGTTGGCCCTGTAGACTAATCTCCTCCATAAACTGATAAAGCTTAGTCTTAAAAGTAGCTATGGTTTTGTCCTTGTACTCTTGTGGGAAGGTTGTTCTAAAGTCTCATCCTGGTCTAGATTTGGTGATGATGATGGTCTTGCACGTCTGTTACTAACAGCATGTTTTAATCGAGGTGACATGGCGTGGCTGTCGTGTGTGTCATCTTGTCCTGATAAATCCATACAGCTTGTGAAGAGCAAATGAGGGGGAAAATAAAAAGGACAACCATTTAAAGCCCTGCTAATGTTTTTACCATTAGTAGCTTGAGAGGAGTAGGGGAAATCTAATTCTTAACTGATCTTATATGACACAGGATCACTGAGACATAGGTTAGCTGTGTCATTATTGCATGATTGTTTGTTACACAGCCTTACTGTAAACATTGTATTTTAGGATTTACTTTAGAATATTTAGGATCATTATTCCATGCTTCATGTTCGTAATGTAAAGGGTTTTAAAGTACTAATTAGTAAATAAAACCTGAGGCTTTTTAAATTATTACTGTAGATATTGATGTGATGCAATTTACATAATTTACATAATTTACAAACTGTGAAAATAATTTTTATACCTTTGTAATTTAAAGCATTTTAAAGTATTTAGTACTTGGGGTTTTTGTTGTGTGTTTTTGCTATGAAGACATTAATTCCTGTAATGAATTTTGTGGCTTCAAAATGTGTCTAAAGAGAAAATGCAACGTTGTAGCATGTTTATCTTTAGTATATAGTAATTTGGTAGATAATTTTTAGTGCTATGATGGGACATATAATAATGTCTACATGGATTGACAGAGAATTAATTTTGTCGTAGAACTGGGTACAGTCAGTCTGGAGAGAAACTGGTACTGAAGTACCAGTTTCCTCATTTGCCATGAGGTATGAATATAGTCAATTAATTCAAAATCGTTCTTATTTTGAAACATACTTAATGCCACTGATTTATGGCAAGAATACATAAAATCTGACTTTTTAAAATAAATTCTAGAGGCAAATATCTAAATATTTCTCTATATAAGATATAAGTAGAAACATAAACAGTGGCTAGAAATGTGTTTGGAAAAAATAAGTGCATGGCTGATTTGTCATAGTAGATCAACTACAGATTATTAAATTATAGTAAATTTGGTGGCAAAAGTGGAAGATCACGATAGATTGGTTTCTTACCTCTCTTCAGTTCTTGAAGATATTTCTTCAGAACTGAAATGTATTGCTGATTTCAGATATTCCCAGATAACAAGGGAGAAGACTATCAGCTTGTTCATTCCAATGGCATTTAGACCATTATTTTCAGAGGTAATCTTTTAGCCTTTGTTTTTTAGGTAAACTACGTATGTATATTATAATTAGGAATATGTTTTAGTGTGTAGAGATTGAGGCCACTGCAGGTGGGTTGACCCTGGCTGGACACCAGGTGCCCAAAGTCACACTATCACTCCCCCTCCTCAGCTGGACAGGGGAGAAAAAATATAACAGAAGGCTCATGGGTTGAGATAAGGATAGGGAGACATCATTCACGCATTACCATCACAGGCAAAACAGACTCTGCTTGAGGAAATTACTTTATTACCAATCAGATCAGAGTAGGATAATGAGAAATAAAAACTAAGCCTTAAAACACTTTCCCCTCACCCCTCCCTTCTTCCCAGGCTTAACTTTACTCCCAACTTCTCTACTTCTTGCACCCTACTGGTGCAGGGGCACAGGGAATGGGGCTTGAGGTCAGTTCATCACATGTCTTGGCTGCTCCTTCCTCCTTGGAGGGAGGGCTCGTCACACTCTTCCCCGGCTCCAGTGTGGGGTCCCTCCTATAGGGTGCAGTCCTTCAAGCACAGACTGCTCCAGTGTGGGTCCCCCACATGGTCACAAGTCCTGCCAGCAAACCTCCTCCACCATGGGCACTTTTCTCCATGGGGCCACAGGTCCTGCCAAGAGCCTTCTCCTAGGAGTGGGCCTCCCATAGGGTCACAGCCCACTTCAGGCATCCACCTGCTGCGGCACCTCCCTGGGCTGCAGGTGGATCTGCTCCCCTGTTACCCTCCGTGGCTGCAGGGGCACAGCTGCCTTGCCATGGGCTGCACCAGGGGCTGCAGGTGAATCTCTGCTCTGGTGTCTGGAGCACTTCCTCTCCTCCTTCTGCACTGTCCGTGGTATCCACAGAGTTGTTGCTCTCACATGTTCTCACTTCTCTCTCTGGCTGCAATTTCTCAGGGTTTTTTTCCCCCCCTTCTTAACTGTTCTCCCAGAGGTGCTACCACCATTGCTGATGGGCTCAGCCTTGGCCAAGGACGGGTCCCTCTTGGAGCTGACTGGCATGGGGGAAGCTTCTCACAGAAGCCACCCCCCCTACCAAAACGTTGCCATGCAAACCCAATACACAACTATACTCTTCAGCACCTTTCAGATACAGTATCTTTTCAGATACTTTTAAGGTCATCTGTTTGTAGAGAGCAAGGTAGTCATTTACTCTCATGATAAAAAATATCTGCACTGAAATGTCCAGAAGTAAGATCAACTTTCATATCTGTGGTGGGTTAACCTTGGCTGGATGCCAGGTGCCCACCAGGCCCCTCTATCACTCCCCCTTCAGCAAAATAAAGGGGGAGAATAAGATTAAAAACTCGTGGGTCAAGATAAAAGCAGTTTAATTAAAGCAAAGGCCAAGGCCAGGCACAGAAACAAAAAGTAAACAAAGATGTTATTCTCTGCTTCCCTTCAGTAAGCAGTGTCCGGCCACTTCCCAGGAAAGCAGAGCTTCAGTATGTGTAGCAGCTGCTCCTGGAGACAAACACAGTAACAAATGCCCCCTCCTCCTCCCTGCCCTTGGCTTTTATGGCTGAGCTGAGGTCACATGGTGTGGAACAGCCAATCCGGGTCAGCTGTCCTGGCTCCGCCCTCTCCCAAGATGTGTTACAAACACCCTGCTGGCTGCCAGTGTGACACTCATTGCTGTGAGGGCTGCTGTGGGGATATAAACACAATACAATCTTGAATACAAATAGAAGATAAACGTTGGTTGGTTGGTTTGTAATTCTTGACTTTTTTAGTGCTGTTTTATCTATGCTACTAGTAGTTCCTGGTAGTAACCTTCACTGACTGTCACTATTCTCAACTTGCACATCCTTCCTTATATAAGGCAGAATTATTAAAAGCAGTTGACAAATCCCAATTACTGTCTTACTCCTGCTGGATCCTATATTGGTGGGAATTTCATAGTATATGGGCTTTCTGTACTGCCTAATATCCACAATTAATGTAATTGAAGGTTGTCATCAATAAAGTAAGGCTTCACTTGGAATCCTCTCCTACATGAAGCTAGGAGACGTCTCTGATTCTGAAATCACATGAACTGTTCAATATTAAACTTTTTTGAGAATAATTTGATTTAGGAATCCAAGTGAGGATTAGAGAACATTATATTGGTGGCTGGATTGATCTGTTTTCTCTTCAGACAATAGTTCTGTGAATACGTACATTTTTTTGTTATCCTGGACAGATAATGCTCATAAACTTGAAGAAATTTGCTCTACAATCTCAATATCTCTGAGACTATACATGGTACCACCTAGTAAAGCTAGAAAAAAAAAGTTTTAAATGTTTAGTATAAAGTATAGACCTTTTTCCCCTGTATTAACACCTTCTGTGAAGTATTCCAAAAGTTACTTGTTTGTTCAGTCACTACAGTGTCACGTAGCTGCTTGTGGTAGCAGATCCTGGAATTGTGCTGGCTACATGCATGACAACCCTCATAGGATATGCTTGTATGTATAAGTGGAAATGCCTCCTATGAACAACGTTACCTCCTGTACTCCATCCATCTCCTTCATCTGCCTCGTTGGTACTCCTCCTCCCGGCTCAGCAAGCTGCTTGCGATCCTTGTCACTCGGGGGTCCGAACTCAACGGTCCTGGCGTCCACTTTCTCTGACGTGTATGCTGCCCTCTGCTGGCGGGATTAGCTCACTGAGCATCCCGGCATCTGTTGTTCACCCTCGAGCCCCCAGGTCCCAGGCACTCCCCATGAACCATCGTGAACCATCCCGTTTTTTCCACTTCTCTGTCCTTCCCGCTAGAATTTGCTTGGGGTTGTGACGTGGAGAAATGGTCTTCTGGAGGAATGTTTTCAGTCTTCTCCTGACAGGTTTTCATTACACTGTTGGGATGGAGGACACCAGAGACTCAGTGAGCAGAGGAGGTTTTCAGAACCCAGACTAGTTGAGTGTTGTTAGATTCTCAAAGGTAATACTGTCAGCAGCAGGTGCTTCCTGCTACTGAGTGTTATACAGTGAGAAAATAAATTTTGCCATAGGTGTTCAAACTGAAGCTCTTTCTAGATCAGAATGCCAGTGTAGTGACCTCTTGTGAGCTTACAAGACTCTCTGACCTGATGATGATATGGCAGGCTCTAGGCTCAGCCTAGAACACAAGCTCTAGTTGGCCTGACAAGCCCATAAGTCTTGCTCTGCAATCTCCATCTTTACTCTATTTCCTCTCCATGCCAGGAATTTTGACTGTCTGTGTTCAAGGCAAGCTCTGCTACAGTGCAGCTGTGTAACCCTGGGTCAGACAGTGTGAAAACAGTGAAATCAGGAGAAAGAGCTATGAGAAACCTTTTCTGGGGCCTCCATCCTTGCACCTTCTGTCCCCTGGCATTGGAGCTCAGGCCTTTGCCTTGTTTTTTTGCCTGAACTATGCCATGGAGGCAGGCAGGTAAGAGCCTTGCTCATAATGGAAAGTCTCCTTCAAAGTCCAGACAGATCAGGAATAAAGACTGCACAGGGGAGAGAATAGAGTCCATGGTCCTGTATTGTCCAGCTGCCTCCATGCCTTCCTGTGATTCTGTGATTCCTAAATGTGCTAGTATTAATTTACTTGAAACCATGATTTGGGGGTGTAACAAGCAGTAATAATGTGGATATGATTTTTTCAGCAAATTGTAAAATTTTTCTTTGTAGGAGTGTTACATCAGTAGCATTTTTATCATTTAGTCATAGAGCACAGATATGGCATTCTTCAGCCATATGGATAGAGGTATCTGAATTAATCCTTTGTTTCCCAAATAGTTTATGAGACCATGCAATTGTGCACTTTGCATTGTTTATATTTGATCCAAAGTCAAAAGGTAAGTAAAAATCAAAGGGCAAATAATCTGAAAAATTTCAGCAGGATGGTGGGAAAGTTCCTCTGTATGTTCTTGTATACATATACATTTATCTGGAGGACTGTATAACCACAAAAAAGTCTGCTAATCTAGAAATGCTACTTCCCATAAGTAGCATAGTGGGTGTCTTGATTTAAATTTTTATTATTTTGTGTCTGTGGTTTGGTTATTTTTCCCCTTCTGTGTCATAATTTCTGAGTGTCATAATTTCTGAGTTGGAACGCAAAAGTATTGCTGCTTTTCTTTATTTCACTGCTGTGTAGCTGGGAATGTGGCTTGCTTATACAGTAGCCTTAATGGAAACGACAGTGTGCTAGAATTGCTCTTTGGAAATGGTTAAGTTAGTTGACCACTATCTCCTGGTTAATATCTGGTACTTCCAGCTGTGTCTTTCCTACTTTGCTTTATTTCTTGACTGAACAATTGACTTCACAGTCTAGCTTTTGCTTTTATTATATTACGAATTTTGGGAAACAGCTCATTAATCTAGTACAGAAAGGCAGAGGTTGTCTGGGTTCTAGATTTCTTAAGAAACGGAGGGATTTTAGGTCTGCATAATCTCTTTTGAGGATTTGATAGTTGCTGCAACCATGCAGGCAGGACAATTTGTATGATAATGTCTCCTAAAGAATGCAGCTGATGAAATGTGCTGCTGCAGTACTGAATTGTGGTGTGAACAATACAGCTCTTATTCCTCTTTTTACCTCTTGTTTTCATAGGTATAATGTGCTGTGAAATCTGATGTGAAACTTGGGAGCATACCAGAAAAGGATAACTATCCGCAGAAGGAATAAATGCAGTCAGATACATGAATCTCCCGAGGGAGAGAAAACAAGCAGATGCATTCCAATGAATTAGTGAAAATGAGGCTTTTTAAATTTTCCAGCCAGGCCTGGTGGCTGTAGCTGAGCCCTTCAGGCTCTGCTGGCTGTGAACAATGGGGATGCAGGTCTTTTTTTCTTTCTGTTTTTCCCATTTGGAAAAAAAAAATTAAACGTAGGATATTTGGTACTTGGATAATCGTGGCCCCTCCTACTCTGCCAGTGGAAACCACTCCCTACATAACCAAGACATATCACTCCCCATGATTCTGAGGGTATTTCACATTTCAGTATAAGCTTTTGTGCACTGAACCACATTTCTTCCTGACAGTACATTTGAAGAAAAGGAAAATAGGAGACAAATGACTCAAACAGCACCTCCTTTTCAGAGCTCAGAAGCATTGTAAAATCGAGCTTGAAGCACTAACCTGCTTTAATTTAAAATACTGGAATATTTAATCTAGTAATTGTTTTAGTGTTGATTTCTGTTTTCCAGTTCAGAATCTAATACATATAGCATCTAAATTGCTGAAAGTATTTCAGATTTTATATTTATGAATGTAAAGCTTATTAATGTAGAATCATATCACAGAGTTCAGATCTGATCTTTGGGTAGCTTGTTGTAGTTTTGAGTAAATTTTAGCACAGGACTCATTGTACTTACATGTGTTCAGGCTCTGTATTTTTTATTTCAACTGTGCCTTCTGTCATGGCTTGGATGGCTTATATTTCCCACTGGTTTGATGAAGATGATTGGTATGAAGGACAACAACGAGTAAGAACTGTTTAAATTAATATTTTCTCTTTTACTTCCTTTATATTTTTCTTCTTTTAGCTGTGGTTTATTATATTACTAGTACCAAAAGTAATATTCCCATAGTAGTACTCAGAAGAGATTTTTAGTATTTTAATGAGGTTTTGAGTCATAGATAAGCACATCTAAAATTATTTTTTTTTTTTAATTAAAGTTGCTAGCTGGATAAAAGATCCAGGAAGTCTGGTGGCCACCTACTTGCGTTTCTTAGGCTGCATAATTTAATAAGTAGTAATTCTTTGATCTGTAATGAGTTAGAAATCACGCATTTAATTTTATTGTATTAGGAGGAATTAAGATGCTGTGCATGGAGTAAATGGAAATAAATACAAGCAGTAATTCAGTAAAACAAAAATATTTGGGAGATATTAAATTAACCTAGGGTCATTTCCAATTTGTACCTTGGGTATCTGTATATTTTTATTAACATTTTTCCAAGGAGTTGGAGCTGTTACTATAGCAACATTTGCAGGATATCTTGGATTTTTTTAATGTTTATTAACTGTGTGCCTTGGGCAAGCTTGCTCTACAGCTGATTTCATAGATTTATGGTGGGAAGTAGGTATAAGTCACATTTATTTCACTGTGTCAAGCTCCTTTATGTAACCATATATTTATGTAATTTCTGTTTCTCATTTTGATAATATATTCTCAGCTATTGAATCAGAATGCAGGAGATGCTACTGAAACACAAGAGCCAGCAGCTGTTTTAATTGTATTACTGTGTATTACTTGGTAATGGCAGTTATATGCTCATTAAGTTTTTAAAACTAGCAGATTTTAATACTTTTCCACTGTTGTAATTTTACATATTGCTCATTATATGAATGTTTCATATGTGGTGTTATCTTTTAATAGCTGCTCATCAGGGATTCAGTTATGAGATGTGTCAGGAGGTAACTTTATCTGAAATCAGAAGTGTCTTGGCAATTTGCCAGCAATCTTCTGGTGATTGTGGTAGCTCTGGTTTGGAAGATGAAAAAATTCTTACACAGGCTCTTAGATGCTTTATACTGAGATCAGACATAGTGGAATGTATTTCTTTGTAGTACATACAGTATCTGAAAATTGGATTTCTGGTACTATATGACTAACAAATATTCTTTAGATAATGGTTTTGTTACCATTACTAGATATGATGTCTCAGGTTGGTTAGGCGCATAGTTTAACATTACTGGTAATGTATTGTTAGAAATACCGGGGTTTCTTGATTCTCTGTTTCAAACTCTAGTATTGCTCTTCAGATTGTCTTGTTAAAGTTGTACAACAAAGGATATTCTAGTTAAACTGTACAAGTACTGTAGTCAAGACAGACAGAAACATTCACGCTCATCTGTAAGACTTATTCCAAGTTATGATTTTGTGATATTAAATTGTTGTCCTGAAGTTTTCTAAGCAGACTATCTATCTTAGATTAATATATCTGTTTTTAATTTCAAATAAGTGTTTGCTTCTGTGAAAAAACAGTCACAGGCTGTGATTTCAGATCCAAACTTTTTCTAAACTTCAGTGAGAGGTCCAAAGCTTCTTACCTTGTGAAGCCAGAGATGCTGTGGTTAATTTTTCAATTCTAGTAGTAATTTGGCTCTGAGTTTATTGTAGGGGTTTAAAATCGCTGTGTATGACAGTGGAACACTTGTTCATTTAAATAATAGTGTTCTTGTCCTAGTCAGCATCTGGATAACTGAATGCACTCATTTTGAAAACTTGCTAGGTTATCATAAATTAGGAAATGTCATCTGCAAATGCTGTTTGCAAGAGTCCAGCTGAGGCTTCCAATGTTATTGAAGATCTTGCTGGAATTCAAAGCTTTTTCCAAGGCAATCTCTTCTAGTCTCTAGTTAATCTTCTGAACCTTCAGGAGCCACAGATGGTCTGTGTGCCATGAATTGTATACAAAAGTCGACAAAACTAATTTTTGCAGAGAAGCATGCAAACTCTCTGCTCAGTGGTAAACTGGCAATCAACCTGACACTCAAGCAGTAGACTGTTGAGGTTAAATCCTGCTGGGAAGTATGAACGGGTTAACTTTTGTTTAGAGCAGTACATGCGTAAACCTACGTAATTATTCCACATTGTTCTACATTGTGATTGTCATGATTAAGATAGTCAGTCTTTGCTCATCTTTTGCTCAGAAGCAGTTGCTTGAAGTAGCATGTGTACAGTCTCAGTAAGACCATTTATAGACCTACATTAGCAACTGCAGTTTGATTGTCCACATCAAGAACTGAAAATTCTTTAGCATTTTGTGGTACTCCATGCAAAGTAGGAAGAATTTTTGTTTAAGGGGAATAGCTCAACTGGTACTGAGAGATCTGGTTCTTAAGAAATTATAATTCAAATCTGACACTGCCATCTATGTCATTTTCTAATCTTTTTTTCCTATGGATCTATTAAAATCTATGACAGCTGGTCTTTGACAATATACGTTATCAAAGTTTTAATAGTGTAAGATTTGTTCTTATCTTCAGATGTTTACTTTTACTTTTGAGGCTCCCAAGATTCGTAAAGTAATAGATGTAAATATATTTAAATGTAACAGATACATAGCATAAAATAGAATTTAGAAAATGTACTAACTTCTTAAATGCTCCTTCCAGAAACGTTAAAGTTTCTGGAAATTTCATTACTCTGTTTAGTCTTAATAAATTCAATTTTTCTATTGTCTTTTAAATTGCATCTGTACCAGAATATTTCCAATTATCCTTTATTTCATGGGTCTGGACGTAACCTGAAGATGCACAAGTCCATGGGACCTGATGAGATGCATCTGTGGGTCCTGAAGGAACTGGTGGATGAAGTTGCCAAACCACTATCCATCATATTTGAGAAGTCGTGGCACTCTGGTGAAGTTCCCACAGACTGGAAAAGGGGAAACATAACCCCCTTTTTAAAAAAGGAAATAAAGAAGACCCGGGAAACTACAGGCTGGTCAGTCTCACCTCTGTGCCTGGCAAGATCATGGAGCAAATCCTCCTAGAATCTATGCTAAGGCACATGGAAAACAAGCAGGTTATTGACGACAACCAACATGGCTTTACCAAAGGAAAATC
>VZTO01024550.1:0-30260 GCA_013400615.1 Syrrhaptes paradoxus
TGATTTTTACCCATAAGCTCTCAGATATCAAATTTTAAAACACTGTGAAAAAGGACTCTTTTACAAGCAAAGACAGCTGTAGAGCTGGTGAAAGCCTTCCTCCCAAGAAAACATAGCAGCTAAAAAAATAATAAAGTGTGTTTAAATTGCAATCCATTCAACAACATAGAGACAGAAAGTCATATTGAGAGACACAGTATGCAGCATCGGACAGGACGAATGGCTAAGAAGTTAAGCAGTCACATATACTCACAAAAGTAGGGCTGGATTATACAAATACTATTCACACACACAAAAAAAGGAAATTTGAAATAGTAGACAAAAGGAAAATTTCAAGAGAAGCCCACAAGCTGGGGGTGAAATAAACATAGCAACTAAACACAAATATTTGATTGCCCAATACATTGTATCATAGGCCTATATAAATTGATACAGAAAATACACAGGAATAGATATTACAGAGTTCAAAACTTTAAATCAGGGAGGACCTTTTGTGCCCGAGCTAAAAATGCAAGCTCAGAATGCTGACGTACAAACAATGCAAAAACATCACGTAAACATGGAAAGACTTAGGTGGGAAGGGACTTCTGGCTCTCTACTCCAACCCCTGCTCACAGCAAGGCTAACTTCAAAGTGAGGTTGTGTTGCTCAAGGCCTTGCCTATTACCATCTGTTCAAAGCTGATGCAATTATATTTGAAAGCAAAATAGAGATAAATAACTTTTTATACTGTTATTTTACAAGCTGCCGAGAAGCGATGCTACTATGCCCAGTAACTTAATTTGTTCATGATAGGATTTTAGAAGTCCTTTTTGGACACTTTCGGTGATTTTTGAAATCAGTTGAAGTAGCCAGGCTGTTTTACAGAAATGTCAGAGCAAGTAAATTCTAGGCTCCCGACACCTTCAAAGTGATCATCGTTAGCTCTTTAATATATGTTAAAAGACGGGAATCTACCACTAATACTGCAACATACCTCCATATGCCCGATTGGTATTGCTATCTCAAAAGTTCAAAGGCAAAATAATTATCAAGGATTTTGGTAGATGATGGGGCATGGAGGGGTAAGGAAGATAAGAAAGTGGTTATAGGAGCTACAATCTGCCTTTTTAAGGGCCTAGTTTCCAATAGTAGCCTAAAATGAATGAAACTCTTTCTAAACAGCTTCTACAAAGCAAGCTGGCACAAAACCTTTCAGCAGACTTCTACAGACACTTTACTTAGCATATAGGCTACCTTTAAATTTAAGCAAGATTTCACTGCCAGTTAATATACTCTAGAAGTCCAGAAAAATGACCCATGCTGTCCAAAATTGACTGGTACACAGCTCGGTGTTCTTAGGCTGATCATGTATTAACAGAAGCAGCATTGTCTATGCTGGATACATACCAAGTCTGACCATGAAACAATCACACATGGCAAGCCACTTCATCCATTGACAGTGGGTAAAAGTGAGGAGAAAACAAAGGTGTAATTTTGCCTCCACAAGAATTATCCCACCTCTTCTGGTCTATGCCTCAGAGACCTTGCCCATATAAAGCAAGAAAATTCCTCACACCAAATTTCTCCTCTGTGTGACAAGCATATTGACACAAATCTAGCTCACAGATGGGAGATCTCTGGCATCTAAGGCTAGGTAAAAGCAGCATTGTTACATGAAATATACCCTTCAACTCTGTATGCAATAGAGTTCAGATGTTTCCACCCTGTTACTAATCAAGCTAGTCAGACTAATCAGCTAGTCAGTATTAATCTTAGCTCTTTTGTGTCAAAAAAATTTTCTGAATTAATCTCAGTTCTCTTTTGAACTTATTTACTTCTTCATTTTGGAAGAAAGGTTTCAGAAACAGGTCGTCAAAGTTCTGATTCCAAGAGAATTGCCCATTGTCCCCTTTTTGCTTGTGGCAATTTGTCATCCTTCCACCTAATAGTTATTGAGAAATTATGTAATTAGACAAAGCCCTGCAAAAGAGTTGTTCATCAGAAGCCAGTGAATCTATTCTTCATCCTCTGTGAGTTTATAATTCACCAGTATCCTGATCTATTAGTTTAGATTGCTCTCAGGCCATGTTTGACAAAATTTGCAATTCCCAGTTACAACTACTATATTTTAAATATACATATTTTAAAAAGCAGATGTAGCACAAACAGAAGGGTATGCCAACTCCTAGCGCTGCTGTGAGCCTACTGTGGGAAAATCAGATGTTCAAAGGTTTTGTCTTCTTTCTATCAGATTATTTTTTAAAATGCACTTTTTGGTGTTTTTTTACAATCTCTTCAAGAGGCAGACTTCATCCTGAACATGCCTGGAGCCAAATATTGGGTTAAAATTGCCACACAGACAGTTGATGGGGACAACAATAGCAAAACATGATCAACATGTATGTCTCACTAGGACACCTGTTTTGAGTAGGGTATAATAATAATAATAACCAAAACAGCTGTACAGATGAAACAAATGCAGTTATGCCAGTACAGGAGCACCTCATTGTCTGGCTCCGGTTCACCCAGCAAGCCTACCAGGAGTATGAGGAGGCTGGGGTGAATTTAAGCCAGCCACAGCACATTACACAGGAAAGTTATGAAAATGAGTTAGGAATGGGCTGAACCCAGGTCTACTTTATAAGCAGCAAGGGTAAAACTCTTCCTTCGTAGGAGATCTTGGGGCTTGCTAGAAAGATAAGAGCATGGATGAGGAACTGGAGCTATGTATTAATGTAGATCCTTCTAAATACTGCAGCATAGTCCCTGAATTCTCTTTTCTTTGTGCCTTCATTCCACCACTCCCACAGTCCTGCTGTTACAGAGGAAACCATCTTCCATAACATAGGTTGTGACGCAAGAGTAACTGCTCAACCGTACTTCATACAAAACAGCTGTACTTGTACAAAGATAGCTGAGAGCTCAGCTGTCTTTTGGGTACAATTTTGTGCTGTTTTCAGAAGTAAATTTTGAAGCACTTCTATCAACTCAATTTTACAGTCATGAAACAAAGGGAAATTCCTCAATTATTATCAGCTGTGTAGGCCAAACAGAGAGCTGGGTGTAAAGTCCTAAAACCTTGCAGCTCACCCAGCAGGCCAGATTGCTGCCCCATGAGTTAACAGCTATTTCTGCAGTCAGCTGTTGATTGAAAAAAAATTGTAACTGAATCATTCAGTTTAGTACTCAAGAGGGAAAAAAAAACACAGCCTAAACAGACAAAGATTCTAAGTTCTTAAGAGACTTGGAGACAGAAATACTTCTGTCATGGTTGTTTGCCAAATACACCTTATACAGCCATAAGGTGTATTTGGAACATGTTGGGATGAAAAACTGGGTGATGATTTGATTTTTTCCTTTTTATCCATTGTTTTATTACTTCATGGAAACAATATATTTCAAGGACATGTTTAATCACTGAAAGCTATTGGAAGTTAATAGGCATCAGAAGAGCTACTGAACGTCAATGAGGCATTAGTCCTCATTGTGGCTGAGGCTGCAGAGGTGAAGAGCTGCAAGGAAGAGACACTTACAGAGCATACAGTGTCCAGGAGAGGGTGGAGCTGCAGAAGAAGCCTGAATCTGGGAGACAGTATGAAATTTCAACTTGGATGATGTATTTCCATCATCTAGTACTCCCAGTGGCTCCCCTTCCTTGAATGTGTGTACTCACCCCTACTTCTGGAGGGTCTGGAAGCCAGCCGAGTTCACCCTGTGCAGTGCTTGTGTCAAGTAGATCCACTGAAAACCAGAAGGAGAAAAACAGAAGTCATCGACCCAGCTCATATAGCCCATGGAATGGCTTCATCCTTGTTTTGTCACAGAAGACAAAGCCTGCAGTTCGTCTCTCAGCCCCACATCCTTTGTGACCTTTTACCTTCAAAAAGCATGGCTAGAGGAAGAATGGGAAGATACAAGACCATGCAGCTAGTCAGGAGTTAAAAAATTTTCTTCACATATCAGACCACCCTCCCCTTCCACCCTTCTCTTAAGTAATACCCACACACATCCAAAAAATGGAACCCTGACAAATTTTTTGAGTTCCCAAACCTGCCCCAAAATGGCAGCAGGAGGCTGAAGACTATTGAAATAAGAACCCAGCATTAGCAGCTGAACACATCTTTCCTAGGAATAGGAAGGCAGCAGACAAAATGGATGAAGAGGCAGACTATCAAATAAATTATCAAAACAAAAGATCAATCAGTGTTGCCTAGAGGTACTATTCAGTGCTTGAAACACTGTGGGAAAGTACAGAGGCAGTGTGAAGTTGTAGAAGGGACCTTCCACTGTCACAGTACCCAAAAGCCATGAAAGGCATGAGCTGCTCTACCTCTCACCCAGGCTGTCCACCATCTCATGGTGGCTTAGAAATCATTTCACTCTCTCCCCCTCTCACGACTCTTTTAGTCGTGACAGTAAGAGAATAACAGCTCCCAGGCAAAGCATTGCCACCTCCTGCAGAATTGCACTGTATGGATGTGTTAAGCCTTGGCCCTGGGGTGGTGTGACAAAGGAGACATTCAGTGGTATGTTCATTGTTAGCCCTCAAAGAAATTAGAAAATGTGATGAGAGTTTGACCTCAAGTCTTGATCTGAACAGAAATTAAAAATGTGTCACCTCATAGGCAAACAGGGAGAAAGGCAAGGAGCTGGAATAAGTGGTACTGCTGGATGTGTAGTTTTGTGCCTGCCTTTGGGTCTGCCGGTGCTGCCAGAACAGACTATTGGTTTTGGTGCACCTATTGCAGCCCCAGCTTTGGAACACAAGAAACAGAATAAATTCCTTGGATTCCCATTTAGATGCCTGTGGGTGTATTCAGAGGGGTCATTTCTAAACATCTCAGAAAATAATTTGGGGGTGAAAGGTAGGAGGGGAAAAATATTTAAATGGCTTTTACATAAGCAGATTTCTGCTCCCTCATTTGACTGCTTTACAAATACTGCCTGCCAACTACAAGTAATACAGTGTAAAGTGCAGATCAGCAAGAGTCCTGTGGAATGAGGAAGCAGGCTGTGGGCCCAGAACTGGAGATAAGAGGGATTGCACTGCTGTTCTCACCTCTGAAACACCCTTTCAGGATTGAGAGAATGGAAAAGCAGGAACCCAGGTTTTGCAAGTTCGCGGCTTTCACAGCACGGTCATATGGCAAAACCTTCCTAGCCACAGACTCTCTGTCCAGACAAGGCTCCTCACTCACTTCCCCTCTGCTCTCAATCTCTCTATTTGTGATACTATTCTTGTGTTGTTGGCTCCAAAAACTCTCAGAGTGAGGTAGCCTGTCCTTTCAGAACCGTCACCCAGATAATACCTATCCCATGCACTTCAGTCCTGGAGCAGTGATGTGGAAGTGAGAGGGGCTGCATAGCAAGTTCTAGCAGAGCAAGAGAAAAGGAGCTCAGAACTACCTGGGATAGGAACCTGGCATAGCCCATGTGCCATGCTGCTGCACAGCCAGCAGCAGCTTCTTAGCTGCTGAGTGCCCACTGGAGGAGGCAAAGTCCATTCTCAAGAAGCACCTCTCTAAGTGAAATCCGCAACAGGAATTCTCCAAAGAAAGGAAGAATAAATCAGCAAGACTACAAGAACACAGGGAATATGAGTACTCTGGGGCTACTAGCTCTTTGGTCCACAGCCTCACTAGCAGGAATCTGACGAGGCTGTCCAGCCACATGGGAGGACGTCTCCCCAAAAGGAAGAAAGACTTCAGATAAGAGAAGACTGCCAGGGAAATGAGCTGTTCTCAGGTAGACATGTTAAGGAAGAGCGGATCACAGACACAGCCCAAATGAGATGGTTAAGATAAGGGAGAAGCTGGCAGAGAAGTCCCTGAGTGTTACTGCCAACTACTGGTCACCCACTTAGAGAAACCAGAGCCTGCATGGCACTACTTTACGCTACTTCTTACCTAGGCTGACCTTCTCCACAATGTCTGCTGGCTGCATTGATGTAGCTGGATCCTTATTACAAATGTGCTTGTCAAGAACACTTTAAAAGAGCACTCAAAACTTGCAGAGTCTGCGATGAGCCCATGGCTCTACTGCCAGTTATGACTACGTCCTCTCCATCAAGAGCCTAGAGAAGCAAAGGAGAGGGCTGTCCTTGGGATGGAAAAGCCCCAACATCTCTTGCTGTGCAAAACAGAGTCTCTGGCAGGAAGTAGCTGCAGGAGGAGGTAGGGAACAGAACAGAGATTTACTCTTCCTCACCTCTCTATTAAAATTCCCATTCCCCAGATATTTCATAACCACTGTGCAACTGCCAAGATGGAAGAAAAAAAGATCACTATATCTAATGAAAGAGACTAGGTGGAACAGAGAAGGGAAGCAAGGGCGCCTTAAGAGAGGAGGTGAAAGAGGAAACTGTAAATTTCAGCTCAACCTTCCAGCACCCGGGTAGGTGAAAGAGCCTGTCTCACCTTCCAAGTCTCCAAAAAAATGACTGCCCTCTTGCTCACAAGGGTTAACTCAAGAGAACTTCCTGAGGAGACTGTGGGAGTGTTGGGGAAGGGGGGGGGAAGGAGCAGAAACTTCTTGAGTTTGTGTTTAAACTTGTTATCTGCAACGCTTGCAGAGACATTTGTGCTTCAGCGGGGTGGGCGTGGAGAGGGAGGGGGGGAACATATGTGTGCTCAGTTCACTGAGCCACCAAGAGTTGTCTGGTGTTTGATCCTTCCCCTCGTCCCCCCAGTCCCATCTGCCCTCCCCAGACACCCCAGTCCCTCTCCAGTCCCTCTGTCGTGTAGCTGAGGCTCCACACATGTTGGCCAGCCCCTGTTCCCTACCCCTTAGAGAGGTCCCTCTCTCCCTGCCCACCAGAGCCCCTCCTCCAGGCAGAGGGACCAGTGGGTCCCACACTTACCTTCTTTCCCAGGCACCTCGGGAGGAAGGAGAGCACAGAAGAGAAGGAGACCCAGGGAGAGCTTTATTCCTCTGCTCCAGGTCCTCAGCTCCATGCTGGCTGGAGAGAGGACCTGGCTCACAGCCCGTGCCTGCTCTCCCAGCTCAGGCCTCCGAGCCTTGGCTCCTGCTCACACTGCATGAACCTCTCCTGCAGCCTCCTGACTGGAGCACACACATTGCACAACCTCCCTGCCTGGCCCACAGTTATGATGAAAGATCAAGGCAAGTGGGTGGAGAAGCCTTACTGCCTCTACCTGTTTTAAAGGGGTTGGTCACAGACTTCCCATCTGGCAGGCAAATAAATCCCACCTTAAAGGCAGCCACCTTTTTCCTGGGAGCCTCCCTCCACCTTTGCTCCAGTCCCGTAAGAAGCTCCAGATTGCCACCTCCTGGGCAGCCCTCACCACCGTCCCTGCTCTTGCTCCACCGCTGTGCACTTGTGACTTTTAGTGATTAAAACAGCCCAGACACTGCGTTAGGGACTGCTCGTTCACCTCTCTCTGGGATAATGTGGCTAAAACCACTGAGCCATCCTTGCAGTAGATATTTAGGAAATCCCTCTATACACAGTCACAGCAGCCCTTTTTGTTCCCCAAGCTGTGACAGTATGAACGATAACCATGCCAGTTTATCTGGCAGATTTACTGTTTTCCTTTTAGTAAGCTTCTCCACATTGGTGGAAGATGCCTGCTTTTCAGGACAAAAATCATGGGATAGCAACTGACCCAGAAGTATTCTCTCTCTATAGGAAGACATCATGGAACTTTTAATTAGCTCCTTGAGGGACATAAATATGAAAGAACTTGCTTTTGTGGTATCTCTTCTATTATTCATCATGGACATTACTCCCACCCATGCACAGCTATTACACCCCTCCCCGTAAAATACAGATGACATTATTCATCCACTTACTGTAAGGCTGCATTCCTCCGGCTCTCTTCCTCCTCCTCCCCAAGGAAAACTAAAGAAAGGACTTTGTCAGGTTGCCTAGAGAAGTTGGGGGATCTCCACCCTTGGAGATGTTCCAGACTCTCCAGGATACAGTCATGAGCAACTTATCTAGCGCTAGAGTCAGCCCTTCTGTGAGCAGGGGTTCATACAACAGACCTCCTGAGGTCCCTTTTTAGTGAGTTCCGTGATTCTATAACCATACATCTCGGAAAACCAAAATCTATCCTGAGAAGTTTGAACCCAGGCAAGAGTGATTTGAGAAAAAATAGTTAAAATACTAAGCTTTAAATTTGACATAGCCCATGAAGTAAAATATCAGTACAAATAGTTCAAGCTTTAATGTCATTTAGAGTAGTTATATCTTAAATTTATTCCAGTTTAATCCTGCCTAAAATGCTCTTTCTCAGTCTACAGTGCTAAGTATCAAATTTTTATGCCCACATTTCTTCCACGTTTGAATGACTCCCATTGCAGCACCAGTATAAGGTTTCCTTGTCTACATCCCATACATTGAGTTTACACTAGTGGATCGTATCCATTTCGGTCTTCATTTGTACAACACTGTGCTTTCTTCAGTCTATGATGTAGCAGTGGGGGAGATGGACCCATGGCTAACTTCTCCTTTGCAACAGGACAACATAGGCAAGGCCTACATAGAGATTAAAGGAGAAAGAACCATTGCAACTGCAGGTTAAGGCTGTAGCACAGCTCAGGAGCTCATATCCTTCCTAAGGCAAAAAAAAAAAAATCAGTGTTGCAGCCTTACATTCAGTTCCTCAGGGCTACCTGGGTTTGCATCTGTAGACTCACAGAGGTGCCAAAGCTCTGTGGTGAAGAACTTGGGGATGCTCTGTCTCTGTTTCATTAGTGGTCAGATATTCAGAACATTTGGTCTAAGCCATTTGGAACAGGCAGGAACAGATTTACTGTGGCTTATTGGAGAAGATGACCTTAAAAAAGATTTACTTCTTTTTCTTCCACTTATTAGTGTTGGCTGATGGGGGTCAGAAATCGGGGTATTCCAGATGACGGTGGTCAGAAATTGTACGTACCACTTTGTTATTTTGTAGATTGGAGTTCACCTAGCTCCCAGTCAGAATGTGTACAATGATAGTCAAACAAAATACAACCTAATGTTATGGCAAGATCAAGATCTGCAACAAACCTGTAAACAAGTGGAAACATAAAAAAGTAGAAACCCTAAATGCCTGGAACTTTACTAATTTCTGTAAAAGTTCTGCATTGCTTTGCCGTGTGTCCTCTGCACCAAAACACAGATCCAAAGGGAAAAAGAGGGTATCTGTACAGAGGCTACACCCAGTACAGTGTAATACTAAATGTGAATTATTCATACAGCTCTGCTGAGTATTTAATTGACAGGATCCTTTTGCTTGTGCATCACAAGGTTATATTTTGTTTTTGTACACTGTTGGACAAAAGGAATTCCATGAGTGCGTAGTGCAAAAAAAATCTGAAATAACTTGATTTCAGAAAACCCTAATCTTTACAATCATATTCTATGATTTTATGATTTACACCTCCACAGTCTTTTCACCGTCATGGCTTCCCAGTGCCTAGCAATACTCTGGCATAATTTTTGATGGTAAGAAGATAATTGCATCTTTTAAACTCACTCTCAGCATGTCTTTGGGTTAAATCTCACCCTGTGTTTCTAGTCCTTCTGAGAATTTCTGAATTGCAGGGCATATTTTTTCCTTCCATTTCCCAGTATCACTGAGATTAGGTATCTTGTTGGAAAATATCACTACACAACACAGCTGGGCTTTCCTCCTACAGATATGTGGGCTTGTGGTGGGGGAAGTGGGGAGGAAAAGCATGCACCAGGCTTTGTCTTGGTGTACTTTTGGGACAGTCAAAGGGCACTCCGAAAACTGAGTTGGGATGTGCCTCTTTTGAACTGCAGTTCAGATATACCTCTTTCATGTTTCCTATAAATTATTTACTGTTTTCTGCTCCTCACATTTCAGAAAGAGCTATGTGTTTCACCATTGTGCTGTTAAATGTCCTTCTAGCTAATGAATGAAAGTGAACCTAGAAACAGTCTCAGGAGTTCCTCACTTGATATTACTTCCCAAACTATCAGAGCATCCCTTTGGTAGTCATAACTTGTATCTGTGCATCTTGAACTGGCTTTCAGTAAGGTGTTATAGTAACGTAGATGTGTAGGGCTCCCAAAGGCCTCAATCACATTCTGCAACAAGCCCCACTTCAGTCTAAACTAGGAACTTGCCCTTGTTCTGTGGCCTCTGATTCACTCCTTGTATCCACTATTTCTATAACTCTAAGAAAAGTCTATGACAGCTCTGTAGAGCAGAGGGTATGGATTCCCTATAGAGAATTTGTCTTCTCTCTCTTATTCTCACCTCCATGATCATGGTTTAATGTTCTAGTGTTTTCTTTTTCATCTTGGAAAGTTTTCTGGCTCTCCTCCACCAGCAATTATCTTAGAATTTTTCAAATAACTGACTTCAGGCAGTCTTTCTGCAAAAAATAGACTCCTACCATCTAGTGATTTAAGCTGTTAAATTAGTTTTGTACTTGGACTTTTTTAATTCAGAAACTCAGACTTCATTTTGAACAGATATTTTGAATTCCTACAAAGGAACACAAGTGACTTTTCTTGATCACAAAATGGTCACCCGTAGCTTAGGGAGTTGAGGACTTGACTGCAAGTACTCAAGCTGTTTATCTTTCTCCCTTGAGAAAAAATAGCAAGGACAAGGGAACAAATGAAGCTGATAGAGACAGGGTGTAGATCTGGGGTTTTGGTTTTATTCCTCATGCCAGTAGAAGCAGGGGACTCTCCCTAACTCTTCCTCAAATATCCAGAGAACACCCTTGGAGATGTACAGGATTTGCCTGAACAAGGCACTGAGCAACCTGACACAGCTTTGGCATTAACCCTGCTGTGAGTAGGTAGTTGGGCTAAAGACCTTGTCCTGGGTTAAGCTAAGACAAAGTTAACTTTCTTCATAATAGCTAGCAAGAGGCTGTGTTTTGGGTTTGTGCTAAGAAGAAGGCTGTTGCCAGGACAGCCCAAGGTCTTTCAGCTTTTCTGCTGTCCGCAGGCAGGAGAAGCTGGGAGGGAGCACAGCCCCAGTTACTAGTCTAGGATTCGATCTTAGGTTCAAGATTGAGACCCAAAGTGGCCAATAGTCCATTTCATATCATACACATCATGCCCAGTGCATAGGTGAGGGCCCTCTGGAAGCTTGTCCTTTTTTGTTCTGGATCCTTTTTGTTCTGGGTCATCTCACTCCAGGTGGTCCCTCTCCCAAAGCCTTCTCCCTCCCTCAGTCATCTCTCAGTCTGGGGCACTATGTTTCCATGAGTGCAGTTTTGGGACTCTCCCTGTTCCAGGTTCGTTAGCCGGGAACAGGCTGAGCCTTGGTCATTGGCTGGTGGGCAGTACCACTGTGTATCACTCATATTTATATTTGTACATACTATTATTTTTTATATTATTGTAGTTTAGTTATTAAATTGTTCTTATCTCAACCCATGAGTCCATGAGGGGGGGAGGGTGCGTGAACGGGTTGTGTGGGGTAGGCTCTCAGCCAAGGGTAAACACATCACAGACCTCCAGCAGACCCTTCCCACCTTAGACTTTTTCTGATTCTGTTCATTCACTAGTAGATGAAGAATCATGTCTTGCAATAGGAATGCAGACAGCTCCTTACTTGGACTCCAGTCAAAACAGGAGGGCAGCTTCCCATATGTATTCTCTGCCTAATGGAGATGACATACCAGTGGCAAGGAATAAACATGGGCAAGAAGTCCAGTATCTTTGCATAAAACTCCACTTACTTGTTCATCAGCGACGTACTCGTGTTTCTCAATCTACTAATGCCCCATTTGGACACCTAATTTGGTACAGAAACATATTTCCACTGTTGGCTGAACTGCAGTCTTTCTGGCTTTTGTCTCTTGATAAGATATTCTGGACATGGTCTGCCATGCTCTTATTGGACTTGCAAAACAGGAGTCAATTAAATTATTGTACCATCCCGAAAATGAGGAGTATGATCTTTCTTTTCCCAAAAAATTACCTGAGAAAATTCTCTAGCCTTCATATTGCTGTTTTGCTCCCCCTGGTGGTCCAGGCGATGTGGAACTTATAGGTCCTGGCTGCCCCAAGGTGCCTTAAGGAGCAGGGAGCAGCCCACCCACCAGGACAAGGGTGATGCAATCAGTTTTGCGTGGTGATGGCTGGGATTTTGTTTCTTTCCAAGTTAACCCTTTTGGTCCACAGTGAAGCCATGAGAGACTGAGGGACCTACTGCAAAAAGAAAAAAAAATAAGCAAAACAGGGCTTCACTGCTGTTAAGATGCTACCTTTTGCATAGACAAGTGGAAAGCAATGCAAACCCAGCCATAATATAACCTGATTCATATTCCCATTCATAAAACTACCCTAAGTGGTACAAGTGTGGGTCACAAGAGTACATTACTTTCTAACAGATATTGTAGCACATTATGTACTTGCATATCAAAAAAGTGCAGTTCTACACTTACCACTCCTCTTCAAGAGCACATGCTTCTTCGGCATATTTGAAGATATTTCTTTTTCTTGATGGCATTAAGTTTTCACTTTTTTATTCCTTCTCTTACTGACCTCAGGGGAAAAAAAGAGAAGGAACACAAAAAGCACAATTCCATTTTTCCTTGAGCATTACTAAAACAACACCATAGGTATGTTAAACATAAAATTTGACCTGGAGAAATTTGATTTCCAGTAGAGATGCTCATTACTTCTTCAATTGGAAAAACAGGATTATAATATTTTTAGTAATTGAATCACAGCTCAAAATATAGTAATAATAGTCTCTGCATACATACACTCTCTGTATGTACCTCTCTGTAATTTGTAATTTGTTCATATTTTCCATCTGTTCTTTCCTGCTCTTGGATTAATTACACTTAAGTGTGAAAATACCTCACCACCATTGAAAAAAATCATGAGCATGCAGTACATGCAGTACATGCAGTAAGCAGCCATATTGCTAGTCACTTTGATAGTGTGATTTTAATTTTTTTTTCTACAGTGACAGCTGAGTGTGCAAGTTAATCAATCTTTTAATTTCTGTTTTTTTTAATAGAAATTTTAAAGCTTTTATGTCAGTTTCAAATTTGCAGTCATTTTTATGGTCCTCTTCTTGACAAATTAGAGTTGCCTCCGCAATCTAAATACCATAAGCTTGCACTTCTTGCTGTTGTAGCATAATCTTGGTGTTAAGTAGGTAGTGCTGCTGTCCTTTGCAGAAATGAAATAGTTGCCACTAATCACTGTGTTAACAACCTGTGTTCATCCTGAGTGGTTTCAATGTTGACATCAAGAGAAGATATCTGACTGAAACAGACACCTTGCTGTCTTGCAGGTGGAAAGAAGGCATTGATTGTGGTAACGTCTTCCCAACTCACTGTCAACTCTATTCCCAGTTCAGCTTCCCACTTGATTTTTGAAACTTGAACTCTTAATTAAATCAAAACGTAAAAACTAAAGCGAATGCTGAGAGCAACTATAGAACTGTAGACCAAAAACACAATAAAATGTGACACAGATTTTAGCAGTGCCTAGATGAGAGGCCATATGCTGCTGAGCCATCTGGTCTCCCCTCAGCTTTACATACTAATTTTTAGAACTAGATGGTCTTATATCTTTACATACCAATTTGTAAAACCAGACTGTCTCGTATCTTTGCACTTATGCAGGTAAAGCCCAGGGTACATGCTGGGTGGGTATTGACCTTCCCATTCTCACTTTTTTCTGGACTTGTCTAGAAGATAACCAAGCATGTCAGGATCTTTAGAGCCAAGAGCTTTAGGTTGGGGATAAAATGCTGGAATTATTAATAGCACGTTCAGTGCTATTTTTGATGTGGAGATGATTGCAGGGCAAAAGGAAACTGACTCTGAAACCAATCAGCTGGCATGGCACTTCACCTCGTTCCTCAACTCCGCTTTGGTCTCCTGATTATTTCTTGTCCTACTTCCTGGTTGCTTCCTGCACAACAACACAGCTAGAAATTAAAAAGCTTTTAGAGTCTAGAATATTTTTATACTGGAGGGGAAGGGCAGAATATTTAAGCATGTTTGTTCCCCATTAGCCTGTTTATAGTGATGCGGACTTTATTTATTTATATGATATAGTATCCTATCAGATTTTATATGCTGGGTAAGTAATTTCACACAATGTCACCAAAAAATCTCAGGAGGGACTCATCTCACTTCTATAGATCTTCTTTCTATAAATATCTGCAAGATAAACTCCTATAGCATTCTAGTTTATATCATAGAAAAGTCAATTTGGCTATTGCCCTTGGCATGCTGAATAATAAATATATGGAAAAAAAAGGGTCCTTTTCTCAATAAAGCAAATCACCATCTTTGACAGCTTTTCAGCCTCACGGTATTAAAGGCTGTTTTCTAGGTTTAATACTATCCATACATCCCCTTTCACTGTCTACAACTCCACTGTTTTAAATAGCTCTATCAATTTCACCTTGATGCTTTCCTTCTGCTTCAGATCAAAGGGAATTCTACGGAGTGTCTGGCCCTAACATGGTTATGAGGCTGTTCTCCAACAAGCACACATTAGTTCTACCATAATTTACCACACACACATATCACAGCTCTAATAGTATCCCAGTTCAGCTGAACTATTTTCTTCCTCCTCAACATTCTCCCAAGGATCCCTCTGATTTCCTTGTTCCTCAGGCTTTGTTAGTGGATACAGTAATGGAGTAATGTTGGTGTAGACCAGAGACACCATCTTGTCTCGAGCTGGTGAGTAACTGGACTTAGGATGAATGTACATGAAGGCAGCACACCTGTAGTGTAGCAAGGCAATGGCTAAGTGTAAAATGCAGGTGGAAAAGGCCTTGCCTCTTCCCACAGAGTAGGTGACACGTAACAAAGCAGCAGCAATGCAAACATACAAAGTCAGGATTAGGAGGAAAGGGAGCAGCAGGAGGAGCACACAGGCAGCCAGCAAGGGCAGCTCAGGGATGTAATTCTGTGTGCAGTACAGCAGGGACATCACAGAAGTGGTTGATATTCTGTGACAGACCAAAAAGTAACCAGAAAACAGCCACTGTCACCCCCAGAGCAATAGCAAAGCCTCCCATACAGCATGCCACAGCCAGCCTGAGGGAGAGCCCCTCACTCATCACAGCTACGTGTTGGAGTGGCTGACAGATGGCAACATACCAGTCATGGCTACCAGGAGGAAGCATTCAGCCCCACGAAGTGCCACAAAAAATGCATCTGTGCAGCACAGCCTATGAAAGAAATGGTGCTGCTGTCCACCACTATCAGGCTGAGGAGTGCCCTAGGGACAATGACTAAGGTATAGCAGAGCTCAGTGACAGAGAGCTGACAGAGGAAGAAAAGCATGGGAGGACAGGAAGGCTCCATAACCACTGCCATGAAGATCATCACATTCCCTGCCAACGTGACCAAATGGACAATGAAAAAGATAAGGAAGAGGAGGACCTGCAGACAGAGCATCTCAGAGAAGCTGAGCAGGAGGAACTCCATAGTTGCATCAGTACTCTTATTGTCCCTCTCCATACAGCCTTCACATGGTGTCTACAGGGAGAGAAAGAGAAGAGAGACAGATTAATTTGACCTGATGCCTGGCAATCAATTCCATACAGGAAATAACGTTGCAGTGCTGTAAAACCAGTGTAGTAAAGCTCATTGTGTAAGGAGGAAGGTGGTTTCATTTAAATACAAAACTGATTCACTCAGTCACATTCAACACACTCTCAGACCCATCTGCCTAGGATTCTTCGCCATTACATTGATGACAAGGGATGTCAGCTGCTGGATCTTCATTACTTCTGAGTTGTTTTTAGGTTGGTGACCATGTGCAGGTTTTGAACGTGTATTAGGTACCCTTTAAGAGTTGGCACTGTTTGGTCTTTCCATCCCATCCTGCTTTTGAGAGTCATCATTGGGCTCTCCCTACTGATCTGAGTGTCCTAAGAAGCTGCAGATGGATGTGTTGGGATCTTGATGACCATCAAAACCTAAGTCTTGCAGACATTCTGCTACTGCTCCTTCTGGTGCTTACACTCCCAGGCAGACCCATTCATTATTCACACCAATACTGCTGTTCTCTACATCTGTGACAGAGATGTACAAGGACAACCAGACAGTGAGCTAGAGCTTCTGCTCTACAGTCTGACTCCAATTAATGGGAATTTGAGGTGATCACTGACTGGCTGCTCCTTTATGCCTGGCTCAGCCCTATTGCATTAAAGTAAATGAACTTCCAAACTCAAAACCAAAGCTGTCCATGGCAACATACTCTGTATAACAATTCTTTAAAGAAAATGCAAAGCTAGTATCTTGGACTTTGAAAGAACGAGATCTTGCTTGTCAGAGAAGAATGGAGTGATGCAAAGCTGTTTAACTTTTAAAGATCTAGAAAATAAAAGGACATAGAGAGACATGTAATAATAAATTACATACACTGATCACAGGTGAGCAGTGCTCATTGCTCATGTATTCATCATGTAATGCAATATTTACTGCAAGGAATAATTCCAACCCTTTCTACACCTTACTGTAAACTAGGAATAAAAGCAGATTCCTTGGAGACTTCTGCTCACATAAAAAACCTAGCAATATTTAAGTATGAAAGAAGGGGGAAAATCACATTAAATATTCCAATACCATCAAAAGCAAATAGAAGGAATGGGAGGTTGATGGAAAATGTTGTTAGTGGAGACAGGGATTTTCCTGGAAAGAAGATATCTCAAAAAAGCTCCAGAAAGAAATAATCAATAAAGTTGAGGAGATCAATCTGATAAGCCTACATGCCTTTGCCTTTATTTTTGCCCCTGCAGTCTCTGGAACTTGGTGCCCCAAGGTTTCCTTCTGATCCAGTATCTCAGCAGGATTCAAAACATCTGGGGACTCTGGTGAATATTAAAAACATCCACAATTACATTGCCTCAGGTGCAAAACTAGGAATTAAATATCTGTGCTTCAGAGCATAAATCAGCAGAATTATTAAGTTAGGAGTAAGCTTTACTGTAAGCTCCAAGACAAAAGAAATGGACAGTCAGTGAAGACCAAGGAGCTCTTCAGAGAATGTAGAGGGAGCAGTGATCCTGCAAAAGCAGGTAACTAAACAAGGACTACTGCTAGACATAGTTCCCAGTGTTTTTAAAGCCATGGCTAACTCCCACATCCACCTTTTTCTGCTCCGGGACCTCCCCAACAGCTATTCAATTAGTCTGGCTATAAACCTTTCTTGACACTGTATGCAAGTAGTAGGTCTTCATAGAAAATGGGAGTAATGGGTTGATACATGGTCTCAAGACTGCAAACTCTATCACTGGGGATCACCTGGGGTTCTCCTTACTCCAAGTACTGAGACTTTAAGAGGATTTTACTAAACACAGCAAAGCTAAAGACTGGGGAAGAAACAGGGGTTTCCTTTCCTTTTTTTTGGAGCTGATCACTTCAGTGACAACATACCATCTCTAGGTTAAAAGGTAAGGAAAAAGAGACTTCTTCCTCTTGATGATGTGCACAATTTGGTCTGGGCTGAGATTCTCTTTCTTGCCCAGTCTGGGGTCCCTCTAGCCGTGAGTGTCCCTAGAGCCAGTGTTTTCTTTCAGCATTTCGTAAGCATCCTCTCTTGTCCTCTGCAGGACTCAGTTCCTTATATACAATATGACAGAGGGTCTTTCTTCTTCCCCACTGCCTCTGCCCTCCCTGCATGAACGACAGGCAGTTCTATTCTGTTATGGTTTTGGGGGGGGGGGGGGTTTGTCTCATAGCAGGGCCCGGCCCGGGCGGGCCATTCTGGCCCTCCCTCCCCCTGCCTGNGAAGAAGGGAGAGGTGGGGGAGAAGTGCCTTTTCAAGATGTGGTTTCCCTCTCTCAGTATTTTTCTTCTTGTTGTAAATAGTTAATAAATTCAGTTGTTTTCTTGTTCTTCCCAAGTGGTGTCGGTTTCTTGCCTGTGACCCTAAGTGGTGAGTGAAACCCTCCCTGTCCCTGCCTCAGCCCAGCAGGTGTTTAGCAAAACTGTCCCCGTGGCTTTATAAACCACAACACATTCCTCCCAAGAAAAGGGTGTTTGCAGTTTTTCTGTAAATCCAGCAACAGGATGTTAATTGCACTTTCAGAGGAAGGCAGTGTTGTAGCACCCTTCTAGAGGGTGTTCACTTCTTTCACTGAAGCAGTTGAAAGGAGCTGATTATTCATTGGTCTGGTTTATACCCGAAATGGCATTAATAGAATGCATTCCTGGTTTTCTTAAATAAAAATAAATCAATGGGTCTTTAATTAAGTTTAAAGCAAGCTCACACTTAAAAGCAAAACAAAACAGATACAGAAACTTTAAACACATCTGTAGAACTGTGTGTGGAGTTTTCACTAGTTCAGATAATCCATTATTTCTTACTGTCTCAGATGAAATCACTGTTCAGCAGTGGATAGGACTGAGATTATTTGGGTCCAATTTATTTTTATTATTATTGTTCTATTAATTCCTGGCCACTAACACTGAAATAATTAAAGAGATCTGTAGGCTTATGTCAGTAGGAAAGAAAGGCAAAGTCAAGATTTCTGAGTGCTATAATGGAACTGCTTTCCATTAACCCAGCTTGGCAGAAACATGTAAATATGATACCTTAAGATTCTTTCCCAGGACATGGCTTAGAGGCTCTTCAGTAATATTTTATGTCATTTTGGGACAAAACTACTCCATGCATCAGTACAGTCTGAAGACTAATTATGCTGGGAGCAGCTCTGCAGAAGAGAGACTGGGCTTCCAGTGGACAGCAAGATGAACATGAGCCAGGCAGAGGAAATGAAGACCAAATACATACTGGGCTGCAATAGCAAGAATGCGGCCACATGAATCAACCCTATCTGAACCCCTGGTTACACTTAGGCAGGGGAATGAACACACAGGTTTTTTAGTAGATACAGTGGCAACTTATTCTATATTCAATACCTGCAAAAATGGTTTTAGTCAAGGATCTGTGAATGTCGTTGGTACCACAGGAAAAGGAGAGAATCATCCTTTCTTTCAGCCATTAAAATGTAAGCTAGGAAAACAATGGGTGATCCACCAATTCTTATATATGCCCGAATGTCCAATGCCGCTATTGGGAAGAGATGGTTTAAACAAGTTAGAAGCACAAATAATTTTAAAAGATGGACAGGTCCAAGTTCATATACCTGAAAGTAAAGCTCTAGAGGCTCTGGTTTTGTTGTTGCCGCTGACTAAAGGGGCAGAATAAACACCAGAAGAATTTGAAAATGCAGTCACTCTGCTAGTGTGGGCTTCAGGGGTCCTGGGAAGATACAGATCAGCAGAACTGGTAAAAGTACAACTAAAGCCTGAGGCAAAACCGGTAAGAGTAAATACACTATCCATTAAAGTTGGAAGCCAGAAAGGAGTTAGAGGAATTAATTAACAAATTTATAGCTCATGGGCTACTAAGAGAATGTGAATCAGAATATAACATACCTGTCCTACCAGTAAAGAAACCTCAGGGAATTAATATTGGTTAGTACAGGTTTTAATAAGATATTACAAGATCTCCACCCTGTGGTAGCAAACACATATACACTTTTAATCACTATGAGGGAAACTGATAAATGGTTTACAGCTTTGGATTTAAAAGATGCCTTTTTTGGCATCATTTGTCTTCTAATCAGAAAGCCCAACTACCAGGCACAAAACTCAGTTCACCTGGACTGTATTACTTAAGGGTTCAAAAATAGTCCAACCATCTTTGGCCAAGGAACTAGAAGCATGGAAGGAAAATCAGGAGGTGACTCTGTTACAGTATGTGGGTGATACATTAATAGCTACAGATTCACATGCAGGATGTATTCATTCTTATCCAGAAAGCTTGAAAACTTACCTTAGGGCAGAAATTGACTGGTTTTGTCCCACATATGGTAATGGCCATGCTGGATCAAAAGGTAGGACACTGGCTTTCCTCCAGACAAATGCTTAATTACCCAGTGGTACCACTAGAATAGGATGATGTGACCTTAAAGACTACTATTGCCTTAAATCCAGCAATGTTCCTTGAGGGACCAACAGAAGGGCAGGAGCACTTACATCATGACAGCCTCCAAACTATGAACAAGCTTATTCCAGCCAGCAGGACCTCCAGGATGACCCGTTAGAACATCCGGAGTGGGAATTATTTAAGGATGGGAGCAGCTTTTTTTGAGATGGAAAGCGAATGGCTGTATATGTGGTGGTAACTCAGACTGATGTAATTGGAGCTAAATCTTTGCCTGACAACATGTCGACAGAAAAGGCTGAGATCATTGCCTTGCAACAAGCCTTAGAGCTAGCTGAAGGTAAGAGCGTGAACACGTAGACTGATTCTTAATATGCCTTTGGGGTAATCCACGCACATGAAGCCATTTGGAAAGAAAGAGGGCTGGTACTGGCACAAGGATCGCCTGTCAAACACAGTGAAGTTACCAGCTCTCTACTGCAAAGTGTGCAGTTACCCTCACAAGTGGCAGTAATGCGTTGCAAAGCCCACCAGTTTGGGCAAATGCCTGTTAATATTAGAAATTGGCTGGCTGATAAAATGGCAAAAGAAGCATCTGAAAAAGGCATCCTAGCATTAATTCCTTCTAAAGTGATAATTCTATCTGAGAAAACACCCATGTATGGTGAACAGGATGAGCAATTAGCTAAATTCTTGAAAGCAAATCTAAATTCAGCAGGGTGGTGGGTAACTCCTATGCAGCAGGTAATTGTCCCTCAAGCATTAATGAGAAAAATAGTAGAAGAAAAACACAAGGAGACTCATTGGGGAATTGAAACTATGATTACAGCTCTAAAAAGCCAGATTATAAGTGTTAGGATGACTGTAATTATAAAAGGAGTTGTCAGTAAGTGTTCTGTATCTGCTTGAAAAATAACCCTTGAGTTACAATAGCCCACCTCTCAAAGTGGCCAGGAATGGGAACATGCCAGGAGATTATTGGCAGATAGATTTTTCTGAATCACGTCAACAGGAAGGATGTAGGTACTTACTGGTTTTAGTGAATACAAAAATGTATCCATTTCAGGATGGCCTGAAACTTTTCCCTGTTGCACCAACAAGGCTAGAGGAGTAACTAAGGTGTTACTAAAAGAAATTGTACCACCATTTGGGGTTCCCCTAGGGATATCATCAGATAGGGGACCTCATTTTGTTGCAGAATCTATTAAAGAATTGTGTAAGATACTAGGAGTCCAGTGGGACCTTCACACCCCCTGGAGACCACAATCTAGTGGTAAAGTTGAAAGAATGAATCAGAAGGGGCACAGTGAAACAGTCACAACATTTACATTAAAAAAAAAAAAAATCTGAATTGCCCTAGAGAAGAAAACACTTCTTCTCACAAGGGCACTTGTTCAGCACAGGAACAAGTGTCCTGAGAGGCTGGGAGGTCTTCCTCCTTGCAGATGTTCCCATGTTGCCTGGAGAAGGTCATGGGCAGCCTGATCTAGCTTTGGAGCTAGCTGTGCTGGGAGCATGGTGTTGGACTAGAGGCTTCCAGGGGTCCCCTCCCATCTAAATCTTTCTTTGAGTCTGTAATTCTGTTCAGCCTTCATCAGACATCCAGTATGGACAGGAGCAGAACTGTGTCTGCCTGAAGAGCTTTGCCGTCACAAACTGAAATACTTGTGGATTTCTGGCTCCTCCAAGACCACTACTGGGATTCTGTAGTGTCACAATTTGGAAATAAGGCAGAACTTAAATGACAAAGTTGTATTTAAGTGTTTTTACCATTTTTAAACCTGTCATGTAACTTCTTGGAATTAAAGCTATGATAGTGTAGTCTGTCTTTTTTAGTCTCTCAATTTTAGTTTCTCACTTCCTTAATTTACAGCTTTTAAAACTTTTTTTCTACTTTAAACTTTTTCCCCTAAACTTGTTTTGTTTAAGATGCTGCCAGCAATTCAGAGCACAGAATGTCCTTAAAAGATTTAAAAACTGAATTCTAGGTCTGGCTGGAATTTCTAGATCCTCTTGTATAGTAATGAATAAAACAACAACCCTGAAGTCTCTCTCTGTGGCATGTTGTCTCTGCAGCTGCAACAGGAGTAAAATCGAGGAGCTGATTATTCTGTAATTCCACCTAGCAAACTGAGCTCATTATAAGTGGAAGTAAATCTTTACAGTGAAGAGTCTGGTTTAGTCAAATGCTCCACAGAGTGAGATTGCTCTCTCTAGCAAATTCTGTGAGAATTTCACAACACCAGCTGATTAACTCATGTATAGTTTCTCATTGCGTTATAAAATAAAATTCAAGAGTTTAGGTGCCATTTCTTCCCTTAATTTCTGTTTATTCTCTTCTCTAACTCAAACCACAGGAGAAAATCTGCTACCTCAGTAACAATGCAAAAATAATTGCAAGGAACTATTTTGACAAGTCTGTTCCAACTTTCTCATCTTCAGATGGTCCTTTTCTGCTGCTGGACCAGAGGTGAACCTAGGTGAGTCAGCACGTGCCCAATAACCAATACCACACAGTCAGCATTAATATGCACTAACTTTTTTTAACCATAGTGCCCAGCCTTACACTGAAATATGTAAGGCAAGCTATTCTTTCAGTTTGTGCTGTCATTTATTAACGTGTAATTTACCCTTCCCTGCAACATTTCAACACATGCCTACACGTTACCTCCAAAACACGGCTCATCAAACAGGGAAGCGTTAGCTGGAGTGAGGTATGCATCCCAGTGCCAGAACACAACAACAGCCAGCAACAAGACAAACACGGAGCAGGAGAGGATGACAATATGCATGTCAAAGCAATTCCATGCTTCCTCTTCTAGCCCACACCTTTCAGATTCCCAGCATTTTCATTGCATCAGCTTGCAGCCAAATTCATAACAGATTAATAAAAGCTGCATGTTAGCATCAGTGTTTGCATGTCTTGGGTTTGCAGCATGTTAGAGACATGTACCTTCTTCCTTGCTGCAGAGTCAATCCTGCTCTCCTCCCCCACACTCGCTCTGTGTGATTTTTTTCAGTACACACCTGCAAGGCTTTGGGACTGGCCTGCCTTAGCCCAGATTTGTATAAAGAGTTTATTTGAATCTATCTATGATTAATTAATCACATCATATCAGTTTTTATCAGCAATTGCAGCATACTTCAGATGATGTTCCCCCAGTCTTTAGAAAAAGGACCAGCCTGTCCACACCCATGAACTGCCAGCATGCTCCAAAGAGGGCAAGAGAAACAATAAAGTTGCCTGGGAAGCACTACAGGGAAGCTCAGTGTAATCTGCGGCAATCTGGACAAAAATGGAAATGGCTGAGACAGGTACCAAGAAGCCTGGAGGAGTGGAATGGCCAGTCCCAGCCAGCCCTGTGGCTCTGATGTGATGGGGAGAAGCAAAACTTTACAGCAGGCTGGAAATCACATTCAAGCAACAGGTGACTAGGCAGTGGTAAAAGAGAATAAAGATTGCAGGTCTCCTTTGCATGCAGAAGCACACTGATACTGATCCTCTGGGCATCTCATGCTGTTATAGAAAACAAAGATTTTGGCTTTAGCAGCTTTGTTGGTGTTCTGCTGCATGTATGCTCAAAAGCAGAAGCTACTTTGTTATTCAGAAACATTATGGGGACTTGTCTGATTAGAGAAATTGAGGCAGTTTTAAGGTAGATGGCTTTAATTGTTTTTGGTGATTAATGAAATGTAAGATTCACTCTAATGAAAATGTGACAGTGGCAATGTGAAAATAAACATTAAATTTGAGAAAGGCATTTGTGACTCCAGTAAAGCTGATTATGGTCAGGATGCAGCTGGGCCAGGGGCTGGAAACTGTGGCATCTTGAATGGGACTTTTTGACAGGTACTGGATACCTGTTCTGCAGTCAATAGGAGTCAAGAAATGCTGCCTCCCACAGAGGAAAGACACTGACACAATTGTGCATAGCTTTTAGGAGAAGCAGTGTTTCCTGATTGTTCAGAGCTTTCTGGGAACTGTGAGCTGAAACTGACAGAGATCATAACCGCAGGATGACCAGCATCAATTTACCTTGGTGAGAAAAAACATCACCCTGCTCTTGTTGAGTTACTGTTGCTTGGCTTGATAAACACTGGCTGGGAACTTACCCTGGAAAAGCTGCTGAACCATAAACCAACCAAAACAGAGTTTTGTAAAAAAAGGGTAGGCAGCATGGCAGCCAACTTCTACTCATGGTTTGTTAAAGGTGGGGTGTTTCACCTCCCTGTACCTGCTCATCATCTAACCCAGCCAAAGGCATTGTCTTGCATCTCTGCTAAGGAAATGGTTGTTACAGTTAATATGATGATAAACATGCAAGCTTTTCCTAGTCAGAAAAAAAAATTAAGTTGCTGAAAGAAAAATGGTTCAGCACTAGAGAAAGGACAAATCATAGAATCATAGAATGGCCTGGGTTGAAAAGGACCACAGTGATCATCTAGTTTCAAGCCCCCCGCTATATGCAGGGCCACCAACCACTAGACCAGGCTGCTCAGAGCCACATCCAGCCTGGCCTTGAATGCCTCCAGGGATGGGGCATCCACGACCTCCCTGGGCAACCTGTTCCAGTGTGCCACCACCCTTCGGGTGAAAAACTTTCTCCTAATCTCTAACCTAAACCTCCCCTGTCTTAGTTTAAAATCATTTCCCCTTGTCCAGAAAAGGATTTCATGAAAGAGAGGATGAAAAAATTTAAACTGAAAACAGCAAGTGAAAATTAAAAAGACAGACAAACTGAAAATTGAGCTACAGGCCTTGGAAAATATTAACTTGAACTGCTGTGGTTAAGACAAGAAAGAAGGTGAAGGCAGGAAGGAAGGCTGACATCCTGTAGATCTAAGTTTTCTTAGCTGACTGAGAACTTGCTTCATGATTGTTCTTGGATTTCAGCTTTCCTGAGCATCTGATTGTTTCTGTGAAGTGATCAGTACAGATGTCCACAGCCCTTCACAGCCCTTAGGGACATCACCCTTCACTAATTCTGAAAAACTTGAAGTGCCTGTTAGGTGCTCTTTTCAACTCTTTGTCTCACCATACTACAGCCTGTCACATTAGGTCTCACATTGTGACCACTCCACCTCATCTACATCAGTGAAGTTCTCAACAAGATAATCCCATGAGCCTAAAATGGTAAGACTTGATGATACAAAATGACATGGTCTCATATTGCTGTAGGGCAAGAGAAGAAGCATGACATAGTTACATATCAGTAACTAAAAACACAAGAGTGAAAAAATTCCACTGGAATAACAAGGACCTTAGAAATATTGGGGAAGAGGAAGGTGGAGCTGGACCACTGTGAGACCAAGAAGTAAGAAAGTCCACTCAAGTCATGTGAAAGGCGTACATACATGACACCAGGCAATGTTAACGGGGGCTGCAATCCCCTTCACCTCTACCCTGGAAGCCTTTCCCAGTTGTTCAAAGTGAGATGCTGACTACAGGAGCTATCTGGAGAGTGCAATACTTGATGTTATTGGAAGATAGTTTCAGGCTCATTTGGACAACTTTGTGGTGGTCTCAGTGGATCTAACTAAAAGTTTGGTTTTTAACTGCCAGCTTATAACCTGTAGCCAGAGGAGCACATCTGGAAAGCAATGGAGTAGCTGCATCTCTCATAGACCTTGAAGGAGCTCAGCAGTGCCCAGCCCCTCTTGGGACTGGGATCCCAGCACCCTGGGACCTTGCTGAGAACCACTGGTGTTGACATCTGAAAATCATGTATTTATTGCCCCCTTTTTTTCCCTGTGCATTGTAAATGAGGCATTGTCCCACCTGAGCTCTTCCTTAGGGTGGCAGTGGCTCAGACACTTCACCTGGGGACATCCGGTTTTGCTTAATTTGATCTGATGCAGCTGCAGCTCCTGGGAGGGATGGCAGAAAAGCTCATTCTCTTATGAAGTTTTCCAGGAGACACTATCCCAAGCTGATGCTATACACACTCTACCCCAAATATACCCAGGCTACCCCTCATTTCCTTCTCCTCCTCCCATCTTATGTTTGGCCATCTAGGTTAATGTTTCATACCAATGTCACTTGAGAATCCAAGGCTCATTTGCAGGGTGATGAGGCAACTAACCAATATGTTTCTGCAAAGAAGCTGTTCGCAGAAAGTAAACTCTGGCAACAAGCATCCCAAAGTGAATGAACACACTCCAGATGAATGTTATTTGATTGCTTCATCGTGCTCTGTGGGTGACCAAAGCCCTGATCTGAAAGGAGGCATCATATGGCACAACAAAGTCATGAGCTGCATGGAGGAACTGGACAAAGAAGGCAACAATATTCCTATTATTCTTCTGCTGACCAGGCAAACTAGACCACTTAGCTTCACTGCCCACTTCCATTCAGTTTTGTTATTGGGACTTCCCTAGCCCAGATAATTGGCAGATGAGGTGACATTGAACCTTCACAGTTAAACACAGGACAAAAAGATTAGTCCCTTATCACCTTCTGGGAGTCTCAGTGAAGATGTGGCAATAACAAAGGACGTGCTTGGTCAGGCTCTCTGGAACCTTGTGCGGCCACTAGTATTACACTACTGACAAACACCCTTCGGCTGTCAGAGTCTTGGTCCCTGTCCTGGGCAGGGGACCTGTGTGCACACTTACATTTAGCAAGAGACCATGCTCATGTTTACATGCTTGCTGACCAGTATGGCAGAGCTAGGCAACCAAGCCTTATTTTTATGGATCTGTTTGGTGCAAAGACTTGTATTCAGAAATAAACTGCTTGTTAGAAATGTGCTTGCTGAGAAGCATATCTATGCCTATTTCTTTACATTCAAACATTTACTCCATATTCAGTTTTAGCAACTTTCATTTATTAGCAAAACCTAATTTTCCCTAATTAGGGAACATAGGCTGAAGGTCTTACGGCAGCTTGAGGAACAAGCCAAGCTAAGTACTCATATGTTATCTCAGGCTGATGAATGGGAAATGTGATGAAACTGCATCAAGTGGATGTGATACAAAAACACTCTCCAGCCCTACAGAAATTCTTCACCGAATCACAGAAACATAAGAATCTAGGCTAGAAAATACAGCCTCCTGCTCAGAGCTGCAGTATCTCTAATGCCACCTCACATCATCACAGTCTTGTCTAACTGAGTCTTGACAGTCTCCAGGGTTGGAGAGCCCTTCACCGGTGTGAGTCCTAGTTCCAGTACTGTGCTGCTCCTTGGTGAAAGTTTTTCCTAATGTCCAACCAAAACCTCCCAAGCTGTGATTTAAGGCCATTGGCCATTGCTGTTGATTTAATAGAGCTGTCATAAACCTCTGCTATTTGGGATTGGAAGGTGGGGGGAAGAGGGGAACAGGACAGGAAGGAGGAAAAACAAGATCAGTACACCAAGACCAGGTTGGAAAGCAGCCTGTTAGAACAGCATAAAGAAAGAGGAGCCTTCTTTACTCTTTTTTGCATTAAGTCACAAGGTGAAAGAGTTGAAGGAGCTGATGCCTTCCTTTGAACTGCTGTGCTCATTAGCCAGCAGTCTTTCTGCGCTGAGCAACTGCATTTGAACTGGCACGGAAATTAACAAGCATGAAATCTACTGTCGTCTGTAGTACGGGGCAAGAGCTTGGCAGACAGACACTGTTGGTTGTTGCATAGCTAACCGATTGAGTTGAGCTGACTGTAAGTAGCTGTGTAGTGAAACTAAGTTATATTGCCACTCCCATTTTCATTCTCATACAGGTGGATGGAGAACCTACTGCAAAGGAGTCTGGGCATGACAAATATCTTGGACTCCTGGGAGACACTGATAGCAAAGCTTTATTTATAATTTTCTTTCGTGTTCACTTTTTTCCCCCATAAGCTCACTGATCATCATATCACTCTCATTCACTACTTTTGGTTCACAGTGGTTAGGTCTTCAGAATAACAGAGCAGTCAGTTCAAGGGGGCTGCAGATATGAAATTTTGCCCATGAGATAAATGAAAGGAAATTTTGGAATACTTTTTTTCTGTCATCAAAAGTGTATGAATGGAGACTTATCTCTCTTCTGAGGATATGGACAAATGAAGATCATCCTACAACAGCTCTTACAGTTTCAAGAGGCGAGTAGTCAACTGGAAAAGGTGATCCTAATTTACACTCTAACAGATACATCCATACTCACCAGCCTCATGCGCTTGAACACAACCTGAGTTACAATGAGGATGGGCCCCCACGGCTTTGAAGGATATGAAATTACAGAAATCTGTTAAACACCAGCTGGAAATACCAGAGATGAAACACTGTAAAATTTGCATGTTATTAAAAACCAATTTTATTCATTCTGAGCTTTGATAGATAGACCAGCCTTTTGGTGCCTGAAATCTAGAATAAGATTAATGTCACATAAGTTAGGTCACTGTTATGGTTTTGTGTGGGGGGTTTTGTCTGGTAGCAGGGAGGGGCGTAATGGCTCCTTAAGCAACTGCTAAGAGTTCCCCTAGCTTCCAGCCTGCTGCTGACAGCAAGAAAAGGGTTACAGTGGTGGCTCCTTTTTAAGTGACTCTTAACGATTCACCCCCGGCCCTCCCCCCCCCCCCCCCCNCGACCTGCCGTAGCCCAAGCCTCCGCTACGGCTTGCCCGAGAGTCCATTTTCCCAGGAGCCGATAAAGACCTGCGGCGGAGAGAGGAGCAAGATTTTGAGGGAGACAGTGATGCAGACACTAAGTCAGAGTTATGAAATGGAATGCTCTCAGCATTTCCCCTGCAACGTGGTGAAGAAAGATGCAGCCGTGGAGGACCCCACGCTGGAACTAGAAGCTCACGCCGGAGCTGGGCAATTGTCAGGGAACTGGAGCCCCGTTTGGAAAAGGACTCACGCCAGAGAAGTTCTGGAGAAGGACTCTCCTGTGAGAAGGGACACTACGTTGTAGCCGGGACAGACTGTGAGGAGCCCTCCCCTGAGGAGGAAGGAGTGGTGGACTGACTGCACCCCCATTCCCTGCCCCCCTGCACCGCTGGAGGGGGAAAAAGGTACAGAACAAAGCCAAAGAAGAGAGGGGTGGGGGAGAAGTGCCTTTTCAAGATGTGGTTTCTCTCTCTCAGTATCTTGCTTCTTGTTGTAAATAGTTAATTAATGCAGTTGTTTCCTTGTTCTTCCCAAGTCGTGTTTGGTTTCTTGCCTGTGACCCTGAATGGTGAGTGAAACCCTCCCTGTCCCTGCCTCAGCCCACCAGGTGTTTAACAAAGGACTGTCCCTGTGGCCTTTCTAAACCACAAAAAGGAGTCATTACTGTGGCCCCTCCTTGATACCACAAAAAACCACAACAGAAGTTCAGTCTGTTTATGTATCACCTCTTTTGTGTCACCGGTGGTGTTTGAGCCTTCTTTTCTAGACATCTCCTTTTAGTATATCACAGGTTACAAGCCTTCTTTATGCAGCATTCTGTTCAAATGTCCATTTGCACTTCACTGTGGATTAGTAATCCCCTCTGTGAAAGTTTTTTGCTGATTTTTTTTTTATTTTAGAAACAGTCTTTTCACTCTGTATTAGTACCAGGCATAGTTTAACACAGCTTGGGGCTTCCAGGTACTGTTTATCCCTGTATTGATGGGCAGATTGAGATGCCAGTGCTCTTGTCTGAGCAAGAGTGTCATACAGTAATTTTTATAGGGATGCACATCATGTGCGAAGTACAGTAGGGCATGCGAGGGAGGGTGCTGTGTCCTTCTGAGATGCATCTTAAACCCTGTCACAAGGGTGAGGGCTGAGAATTACCAGAGAATATAGAGGACTGCTGCCTGAGCAATGTAGAAATTACCTGCTAGTCTGAAGTGCATCACACCCCAAGAGTAACTAGACTCCCTCACCACCACAGTAAAGAAAATCCTCTCACTGGTGACCAGAAACAGAAATAGACAGGAATATGAGCTAGTTAAAATCACAGAGTAACAGCAACTCTGGGAGGTAATGCAATCTTTCCTTTGCCCAAGAGAAACAGAAGGAAAACTCAGAGATAACAATTATCTGATTCAGAGACATTCTGGCTGTAAATAAATTTTCTGGTTTATATGTATGCCGAGAAAATAAGATAATACCTTCTTTCTTCTTTAAGAAATGGCATTTTTCACAAAGGAAATATCATTAAGTGTATTTTCTAGGAAAGATAATTAAAGATATCCTCTCTCCTATTAATAGTGCCTGCGTATTGTCATTATTATGCTGAGATGCTGAAAAGGATGCCTCAGACATGACCAAGGCAATTCAACAGGACTTCCAAAATCATGTCTTCCAAAAATTGGTTTGGGCAGAAGACATTTGGAGCTTGATTTACCCCTCCCAAAGTTATTAATATTAGAGAGTTGCATTAATACAGGGAACAAAAACATAATGTTCATTGATGTTTTGCAGTTCTGTTATATATTGAGCAAAATACTCCAGTGCATTGATGATAAC
>VZTO01024551.1:8676-23114 GCA_013400615.1 Syrrhaptes paradoxus
CTTCCTGGAGAAATGAAGGGAAGGCTTCAAAGAGGTAGGACTGTGCAGGACATTTGTTGGACGGGTACAGCTTGAGGCAACAAGGAAGTACCCATCATCTGAGAAAGACTTTCCAGAGGCACCCATTCCTGCGCAGGACACGCTCATTCTCTTCAGCAGGTAGCTAACTAGCAAGAGTCTGGAAGAAGTCTCATGAATGTAATAATGCTAATAAATGGCAACATGCAAAGTCTCTGTTTCATTAGCTCCTTCAGAGGCTGGTGACAGTTAGTCAAATTTTGATCACAGTTACACCAATACAAATGTAGGAGGATTCCTTTAAGGCTCTCAGTTGCTATACAGATGTATATCTAATGCTGTAGCATTAGCTGGACTGCACAGAGCAACATTTCCTCATTATGTCAGTGACAAAGGTACCACGGGCTGTCCGGGCAGGTTTTGACATTTCTGTCATGAATAATGCAAGGGACTGCACAGCTGTTAAAAATGGAAAAAAACCTAACTACAAAAAAAAAAGAGAAACAAAAAAAAAGAGAAACAAACAAAAAAAAAGGCAGAAGCACAAAAGGGAAAGAGGCACGTTTACGTGACATGTCTTGGGGTATACAATCCTAGCCTAGGATTGTACAGTGACAAACAACAGAGTGAAGTGGGACACAGCAGAGAACAGGGGAGAAAACAGCAGCAAAACCTGGAGACCTCCTAGACCTCAGAATCCAGACTAAGGGGAGATTTACCATTATGATAGCTGAGCCTGCTGCCTGTTCTCCAGGCATCAGAGCCTGGAAATCAGGAGAGAGGATCAGTCCTGAGTCTTCCCACAGGCTGAGAAAATCATTGTGTTTCCGCATGTCATAGCCCCACATCTGCAGAGCAGGCACCAGGGCAGCAGCTACTTGAAAATGTAGAACAAAGATTAAAAAACAAACAGCATAACCTGACTTACCTTTCAAAATTTTTCCTAACTAATGGTGGTGTCATAATCTGTCTTCTCTCTCACTGTGCTGGCTGAATTAATCAGTTTTTCTCTGCTCCAGCCCTGTGCGTGTCAGGCAGCATTTACTGACTGCATTCAAATGTTACCATTTTGACATTCATCAGCATTTTCTCTCCTCTCTGGGCAATAGTGAAAGTTTTCATGCCATAGTTTATTTACAGTACATTCAATTCATGCCTCTAGCCATTCTAGGGACATCCCACACACCAAATCTTATAAAGGCTTTAGGGCTCATTTTAAACCTACTGATGATACACAGACTGTGCTATCTGGCTGTGGAGTGTCACATTTAATTGCCTTACACATCTGAATCACTTTAGAATTATTCAGGAATTTAGATAAATTAGAATACAAACTGCAGATAAACTACCCATCTTGGTCCTTGTCAGCATAACCCCCCCCCCAAGCAGCTACAGCAAACTGCTCTGAATTCTATTTAACAAACAAATTTCCATTTGACTGCTGTATTATATTGTTTGCCTAGAAAAACAGCAGAGATTTTTGCTGGGCCTCTCAGTTATCTTTGCATGTATACCCACATCCAGATCAGGAGGAAGATATTTTCTACCATAGCACTTGCAAACTTACATGTATTATTCCCGATATCTAAATTATGACAATTTTCCTACAATTAAAAACTTCCTATTAATAATTTAGATTAGTTTCAGCCCTACAGCAAGAGCATTTGATCTGAAACCTGAGAAGAAAATTGTCTGCTTTACAGAAGCTAGATGTTCATTTCTTACCACAGCCACAGAAGAGATATTAAATGCAGGCCACTAACACACAAATAAAAGCCTGCAGAATTTAAAGGCAGAATATAACCAGTATGCAAAACTGTACAATAACATTACAGCAAGGAACAAATGTATTGGTTAAGCAGTGTAATCCCTTGAAAGATGAGGAACTCATTTCCCTGAAATGCTCTCCTTGCAGAAGACACTCCCACCTGGGACAGCCGCCAGTTGCAGAGTGGTTCTTGTGCAGCCCACAGCAGAGACTGCACTATGTCAGGCTGACATCTGATGTGTTCAGCCTCCTGGAGTATGGGATCTACTGATTATTTCCCTCTTTGTAATAAAGGTGCAAGGCAACCTATTAGCTCTACTTCTTTTATTTGCTGCATTAAAATGTTCAAAACACTTCCTGAAAATGGTACAAAACTACATAGCAGTTTGCTTTCTTTCCCCAAATAGTAGTTTTTTTCTGTTTCCCAGAATTTCTTCAAAGGGACAGTTTCTTCACAGGCTTAGATGGGCCAAAGATCAACCTCTCTGCTACAGGTGTTGTAAGGAAATACCTCATCGCATGTCTACACTTTGGGATGCTGTAGACCACATGACTAGTGGGGATTACCAATGCCAGCAAGAATTCTCTCTGCAATTGCGTGTGAATATGTGCCTAATGTTTAGTGCAGGGCCTGCTCATTCTTTGAAAACATCTGCTACCAAATCCTCCAAAGCCCTGTAAGAGCAATTTCCAAAGTACAGCCTGAAAAGTCCTATACAAATATGGCAGAGACACTTTCAATTGTGAAGAACTTCAAGTAGCCCAGTGGAGTCCATCTCCCTTGCAGCAGCCACGAGTGTATTTCAGCTGCATTAGGATGCAGGCAGTTGCTAAGTATTCAGATATGTCAGCCTTCCCGGAGCAAAAACTGTGTTTGCTGCACTTTCCAGTCTCCTCTGGTTCCCCCTTCCCTCCACAGGGCTCAGCACAATGGCGAGGAGCCATGCAAGAGCTGTCTGTTCCAGGGACCACACATTGCTCAGACAGAGCTGTGTCTCTGCTGTTAAGAGAACACAGGTGCACAGCCTTCCAGCAAAAAGGACCTGAAATGAAATCCTGCATCTGGGTCTCTCCTAGGAAGTTATAGAGAGAAGGGGTAAGTGCATTATGCATTTCTCACCCTGATGTCTTCTGCTGCAAAGTGGTCCTCTATGAGCAAGACTGCAGGACCTCCTGTTCTATAACCAATATAATAAAAAGAACACAGGCTTTTTAGCTTTACACTGTGTTACAGGGAAAAATCACAACAGGTTAAAGCCTATCATCTATGTTTTAGATGCATCAATAGGTCAAAGAGGTATTAAAGAAAAAACAAGCTTTACGATCTCACTGATGTATATGCCATAACACTAGAAAAATGTTCCTAAACAGCTGCCTGGATGACAGGCTGTTCTGAAGGGTGGTTTCTAGAAAACTAGGCTCCACACCTAGATGAACAGAAAAGAATTTGTTTCACATACGCCTTTTTTACAAATCATCATATTATGTGGTTGATGAAAGAAGGCATTCAAAATAGAGAGATCAGCGACGCCACTGTTGTGCTGAAACGTACTTAACAACTCCCAGCCACAGCTACTGCCACCACCCTTTAGCATGTTCTCTACGGACCAGATAATACTGACAGCTGAAGTTTTCCAACATCAGGTTTCTTTGTGGTTGTGCCCATGATGGGAAGGCGGCATTATGTGCATTTAACAGTGTAGTAGTCCTTGTCCTGAGGAGATGTAAAGGACTGATAACCAGAGAAATAATAGAAGCAGAGGGAAAAAATAACACCAAAATATAGATCAATTAAAACAACTCTTGAGATATGTGTCAGAAGTTATATTTAAAAGGAGAAAGAAGATGTTTCTTAGGACTTTGTGAGGGTCAGACCTGTGTAGTGACGTTGCATGGAAGCCTTTATTGGAATTCCTGTTGAGTCATCTATGACTGACAGTGATTTCTGCATGGATTGGACTGTGCCCCAAGTGAACATAAAAATAAATCAACCAAATAATATAGTAACACTTCAAATGTACTTAATCGTCATGAATTTTTCTCACAGTTTTTTAGAGTAGTACTTGCTCAAAAGGGAATGATTGCAGAATTTGAAAAGTAAGCATTCAGTGAGCAAATTAATGTCTAATTATGAATGCTAAAAATAAAAATAGAGCTATTAATTTCAGGAGCAAATGATAAGCCCTTATAGTATGACGAAAAATAACATCCCTCTAGAAAATATCTGAAGAGTCCATTGATATTTTTGCCATAATTTACTCAAATTACTGCCAAAATCTTCCTCTGACAACTTCTCTTGCAAAACTATTTTGTATTCACTCATATAGTTGCCACCTTCCAAGAAGAGTTCAGGTTCAGGAATAATTAATGCAAAACTAATGGAAATTTATTAAACTAGAGAAATTTAGTGGAAAGTTAAGTACAGGTACGCTTCCTAACTTGAATAAAAACGCTACCATCAGCTCTCAGTGCAGATTGCGAAGAGTGATTTCTCTCAAAGGTCTCCCTTGACAGACACCTAAGTAAAAGGCATTTAAAAACACATCGAAAAGGTCAATATCCTCATTTTTTTCCAGGACTGCAGTCCCCAAGGAAATGTTTCAGCATCTTTTAAAATATAAGAAAAATGGGAGGGTAGAGAAAAGGGGGAGGGAAGGAAGCAATCTCAGGGCTACCTGTTATTCATTCCTGCAGTAACACAACGTGAACAAAAAGCAATCTCTCCAGTGTCAAAGCCCAGACTCACCAAGCAGTTATACTGGAGCATGAAAGTAAGAGTTATTATTTGGTGGAACACCATTTCCAAAGGCTACTGTGCATGTCAAGTATTTGTACGAGCACAGACAAATCTGAACATGAGATTTTTGTATTAAAGGCTCATAAGTATTGGCCAAAAATGCAAGTATTTAAGCCAATGATATTTTTTTTTTGCCTAGGTCCTGGTTATACTTTTATTTTGTAAAAAATGATGCATTTTAGTTATTCCAGTGCCATTTATTTCATTTGCACCAAAGAGAGCATGCAACTTAAATAAGCAATTGGAAAAATAAGAGAAGAAATTGCCGATTCCCATAGAGAAATCTTGTCAGACTTCTCACTTGCAAACCTCCCTCTCTCTTAGGGCATTCAAAATGCACCAAAAATTCCTATAGGTACATAATTAATGTTGTAGTTCAGCTAGCATGTTGGCAAACAAGGAAAACATTCTATACATCATTAATAAAAATATTATTAAGAATTGCGCCTCTGAAGTAGAGACCAGGGATCCAAATGTAAATTACATCAGAGGCTGGAATCCCAAAAGCATTGTCTTTATTTTAATAATGATACAACATCTCCACTGCCTTCTCCATAAACCTCTCAAAATGCCAGTTACCCAAGGAAGCACACAGCTCCTCAGCTGAATTTTACAATTCACCTCACGTTGAAGCAGCCGTGATCAGACTGCTACAGCAGTGCCAGAATTTACTAATTGGAAGACTAGAGTGCTGCAGGCTTGTCCTGCAAGCACAGCCACAAACTTAGGGCAAATTTATGTTGTCTTTTATAGATAGGTGAAGTATGGGCCAAAGAAAATCTCTCTGGTCTGGCTAGCATGGCAATACAGCCTGAGCAAGCACCACCAGCTGCGAGGTAGACTTGTTAGCTAGAAGCTGTCACCAGTCTCCTGCAGCTCTGTGGAACTAGCAGGGTCACGGTATGAGCACAGCAAGGTTTGTCCATCTGAAAAGGACTGTGGAGTTACCCCAAGCTGTAGTAGCTTGAGATGTTGACAAGAATGGAGGCTCCGCTCAGGTTGCTCCACAGTTCAGCCTGTTCCCAGGAAGCCACACTCAGCTCTTATGTACTTTCCCAGCATCACCAACTTTGGCTTGCACAGGCCCAGTCTGCTCTAAGCTTCCCAAACAGCTGTGTTCTTGTCCAAGGGCACAATGGGTCCTTCACTAGCGGACACTGCTCATGAAATCTAAAGGTCTTCCTAGAACTAGATCCTCTGGCTTCTTTTATTCATGTCTCATGTTTGCCCTCGCTTTCACAGCCGGGCCTGTTCCCTTCCCCAACGCAGCCGTGCCGCACACACTGCTGTGAACAGCGCTGAGCCCTTCATATCTCCTTCTCCTGTTCTGTGATTAGCCCCATCCATTCTTCCCTGCTCTCATCCCGCCTTTCTCTTATCTTCCCTTATGCTATTTTTCACCTGTCATCGTTGCTACTCATCCTCCAAGCGCAATCTCCCTTTTCCTTCTAATCTCCTGCTGTTCCACTAAGCTTTCACAGATTGTGCTGCCGCCCGGCCCTCCCGCTCCAGGTGTGCATCTCCGAAGACAGTCATGCACATGCTGCCTTGTAAATAAGTGCTACATAAAAGCATTGCAGAACTGCATCTTCGACTATAGGATTTGGGGCGCTTGGTCTTAGTCTTTGTTTTATAATCTGTGATATACAAATAGCATCTGATTAAAAAAAAAAAGATGAATTTTTGTATATATTCAGGACTGTGCATACCGCACATCCTGTGGAGACTACGCAATGACTCATATCTTTTTACATGAGTGTGTGACTCACCTGAGTAATTGCAACAGCCATTTAGCTTCTGTGATGTCAAAAATTAGGAAAGAACCCAAACTGAAGAGAGTTTGAGATTAGTACCAGTGAAGTGATGTTATTTCCTTTGTACTTGTAGAAGGAACCCCATGTCTTTTTCTCTCACCAGTATTCCAATCTCCCAGGAAAATGATTTTGTTAAGGATCTCTCATATTTGATGTTTGAGGAAAGTAAAGATCTGTAGATGAGGTTTTGGATTTGATTAAGACTTCACTTCATTGCTTTTGCCCAGATTCAGAGGATACACATCTGGTCAAAATATTATCTGAGTTGCAACAAAAAAAAAATTGGCCAGTGTCATCTCTACAGTTCACAGATTGCATGCTTCATATTAACGGCATAATAAGCATTTTCACTTTTGTACTAAAACCAGTACATTATTTGAAATGGTTTCTGCATTTCAGGTAATGGTGTGTATTAAAATAAATAGCAAAGATGTGTAAATTAACCATCCAGAATGGCTGGGGCTAATGAATATTTTATCTTTACTTATAAGAAAGTCTCTTTCGAAACAAGAAGAGCTTGCCTTAGCAAGGATAAACAAAGCAAGGAAAGGGAAGGAATCAGAATAACTCATTTGCTTTACAAGGTATGACTTCATAAGGTATGAATAATATTCAACTTAAGTCATTTCCTATGCACCATGAGGTGGCAGGGTTCTGGAATTTACTTATGTCATTTAATGGGAAGGTAACAAAGGAGGCAGTTATGCAGTAAAATATAAAAATTAACATAGTTCATGGGTGAAGATATATCTAAATGATATTCTGAGGCAATTCTCTGCTACTTGCTTGTGAGAGAGTGGTAACAATCTGAATGCAAGAAAATTGCTTTCTCAAGGTAACCAGGTCTGTACCAGGGATGGTACACTTACGCACAAGTTGTTACATAAATTGCTTTTCTAAGGACACACTTCAGACAATTTGTTAGTATAAATCTTACTCAGAACTAGGAATGATAACTGAGTTTTGTGGCCCTGATGCTGGAAACTGGAGACAAACAGATCTAGCTGAAGCTGTCAGGACTGTCAGTCCTTGGTTCACCAGTCCTTGGTGAACCGCAGCCTTCTCCAAAGAGTTCATGCAAAAGTTTTTAGACTGATTTTAAGAGGCACTTATGCTAAATGGCAAAAATGTACCATTACATTTGCATAAAGCTTTATCATTTCTGTGCAGTACCTAGATACTTTCTGGTAGGCTTCTAAATAAGCTTGTGCAGAAGATATCCAGGAACCTTGAAAGGGAGGTGAATAAGCTTAATTCCTTTAAACTTCCACCTAGAGTCAGCAAAAGGAGCCCAACTCCCACCTAGAGACCCACCATTCCCATTATAGACTAGGCTGCTCTGTCCCAACTTGGAGTCACTCCCCACATGTGGCAGAATTCACCAAACTCTGGGCAGGGGCCAGCTTTTCCTACTACCACTGGATATCAAGTGCTTCTAAAATTGCTTTCTTTTCCCTTCATAAATTAATTTCCTGCATTTTCATTCTTTGCAGTACGAAAACATTAGACATATGACCATGCTGCACAGAGTGGTAAGTGCTGAGGAGATAGGTGAGAGATTTGCCAAAGAAAGGGGAAAGTGCCAAAGACTCCTTGAAACTCCCCAGGCTGCATTTTTGTTAACAAGTACTGAGGCCCAACAAGAGTTAATTTGTCTCACTTCTGCACATGCAACATCTAACATACGTGCATTTGAGGGGTAGGGGATACTCTGAACTATCTCCAGTCTAGTTCCACCATCTGGGATATATTAAATATAGTCTTGGAGCACCTTCTCATTTAGGTTCATTTGAAAGAAGTGCAGTTTGTGCGCTCTGTGAACCAGAGCACTGTAAGTGGCAATAACTGAGAGATTTTTTTTTTATCACTATTTTTTCTCAAAAAGTTCACTCCTAACAAACTAAAACACTGATGTAGGTACCTTTAGTAGAAATAACCTCTGAGACAGTAAAGCAGTAATCAAAGATAGAAAGAGAAGCAGACAGAAGAGAGGCTAAGAAAGAGGGGAGAATGTCCACAAGTAGTAAGTCTCATTAAAACTGGAAAACAGAGAAGGGAAAGAGAGTGCAAAGTGTTCTGGGATTTCTGGCTACCTTTCTACTGACAGCTGGAATGAAAGCCTGAAAACCACAACTCAGAGCACTTCAAAACGAAATTTATTGAAGAAAAGATGAATGTAGTATAAGCATATAGACTACTATACATTTAAATACAGAAGACAAGGTGCTGAAACAAGGACAGAAAAACTGAAAATTAAATGGTGAGGATGTGAGCAGTGGCTAGGAGGAGCTGGGATTAAGAGAACAAGATGAAGGTTAGCCGAGGAAAGCAGAGAAAATATTTTCAGCTAAATGCAGTCAAAACCCATATATCAGGATAATGGGAAATTTGAGATCCCATGTTTTTTGATGTCCCTGGTTTGTTCTGTTGTGACACAGTCTTGTAGCTATACATTTGCTTGTCCCTATGGAAAGAGTCATCCTATTGTAAAGCCATACTTTATTTTTGTGATTAGGCCTATAGCTGAAATATAGAATGACTCACCAACAGTGTTTCAGCTGAGTGAACACAATAATTCTAAGAACTGTCTGCTAATTAGCAGGTTTTTGAGATAAAGACACTTGAATAGCCTGCATCCTCTGACACCCCAAATTAGTAATGCTCCAGTAGCAAATAATAAGGTGGTAGAGATTGGCATTATTACTTTTAGGTACAGTACAAAACAGATTAACATTATTCTGGCTGTTTATCTACACAGCCTAGACCATTTCAAAATGTTGAAGATCTCTGCCTTGGCTCTAATATACTATACCCCAGAGAGCTCTAAATAAAGCTAGAAGAACTGCTCCTAAAGCAAGATTCAAACATTTATAGATTACAATTTTATGAATAAAATTAATTAACCAACAATTCTTTACATTCTGAATGCTTCACCTGACCATAACAATCCTTGTTTGCAGCACAAACAGTATTTGATAATTGCAGAACGATGGAGCAATGTGGATATTTTCTGATATCAGTTCATTACATAAGGTTACAAGGAAGAATTTGTATTCAAATCATAATGAAAACGTAATCGACACCACTATGCTAAAATATTTCCAATTATTAAATTTCAGTCTGTGTCTTAATCAGTATTATATTAGAAAGATATTTTAACAAGATAATACTGTGAACATAATTTCATTGCATTATAAAACCTTTAGCTAGATCTCATAAGTAATTAAAACTCCAGCCATCTTAGAAATCTGACACAAATGCAATTGCAATTTTAATATTCTTTAAGATTACACAGTATCAAGTTTATTTTATTTTTCTCTATTACCTTTAATCAAATTTAAGCTTTTCTCTCCCCGCCTTATAAACAGTCTGATATGAAAATTTGTACTTGCAAGATAATTTCAGGAGGGATAAATGCCAGGCACCAGAATCATGCCTCAGGACATAAGCAAAACTTTAGAACATGGGTAATACTACAAAATGCAGTTAGTTTTCTATACAATATGTGCAATGATACCGAAAGACTGCTCTCACGGATCTTCTTCTCTGTCTAAAGGTGCTCTCAGCAGAAGCTGAATGTGTTGAGAGCTCATTCAGATATAGAGCAGTCTTCACACACGCTGGGGCCTCATCCAAAGAGGCATTTCTACCATGAGCTCACCCTTATTTCAGAAGCCTTTCTCAATGCTGTATTTAAAAAAGCAACAGACAATATCTTGTGGAGATAACAGGATGCACTGCACAGCTACGGTGCTGCTCATCCTTCATATAGACATAACTGGTTGCCAGAGGTTTAAAAGTGACAAAAGCACACTTTGACCTAAAATACCTGGAGGGAAGGACACAGAACCACCCTCTCAGAAAATGCCGTGCAGCTGTGATTCAGCCTGCCCAGTGACAGGCAACTGCTACTTCACTTCCAGCTGAACTCCTTCTGACATTTATGAAGATTCCCACAGCTTGAATTAGGAGTCAGATCACTGAACAAGTTGTCCTTTAAAGGATCCAGCCAGCTTGTATGCTAGAGAGACCGTCAAGAGAAGTGCAAAATTCAGGCTCCTGTTGAACATTGCCAACAAAAGGAAGCAAGAAATTAAGAACAGTCGGGGGGGGAGGGAAGTTACTTGCTCTGCTCTGAATTGTTCACTAAAATTTAATGCCCTGTGTTCAAACCTGTCATAACTAACTGTTGGAAATATGATTAAAATCACACAGGGACAATATTTTGATCCAGATGACAAACATTATAACTGTGACTCCACAGTCTTGGTACAGGCTTATTTCTTACTACGAGCTGTAAGGAACACAAACTACAAACCAGCGGAGGACATTTTGCTCACTACTTAGTTAAAATCTGCCATTTAAAAGAGTGTTCTGAAAATTTTTCTCTGAAAAAGCTGTTTTAACTGAGTATGTGGAAAATGGTTAAAAACCCCTTGTATTTGTGCTAATAAGAAAAAAATCAGAAGAATAAAAACATGCTACAGAGGTAATGTTGCTATTATACATGACTTCCAAATTCCATGACAGATACAATTTACTTAACACAATTATCCTGTGTGTGTGTTAAAATACCTTTATGGACCAAACACAAGCCAAGCTTATAGAACTCACTGCAAGGTAGCACATATTTATATGGAGTTAAGGGAATATGTATGGTTTATGTCATGCAGAAATTTTTTTTTCAATTATACATATATGTATACACGCACATGTATAAAATGGATCTTACAATAATTTCTAGAACCAAACAACACAAGTGCAGGGAATGCAAATTAAAAAGACATTTACAAGCAATCTATACATACTTTATGTACATCTACACACAGTTATGGCCTAATAAATTTTCTATTCACTGCAGAATAGCCTATCTCCTGTCTGAATATCAAAGAACATTTCCTGCACTGAACAGCATGATGGCAATTTTCTGTGTCTAAGTGACATTAAGAAATGCACCTGTGTTCACAATAAATTAGGGTAGTGTACAAATGGTTTCCCCCTCCAGCTCTCAACTTTATGATAGTCTTGACTACTAACTTGTCAAGAATAGCAGAAGTAAACCAGTGAAATACAGACACCATGTATTAAAAAAATTTTATTTTTTTCATTAAAAATATTTACACATAGTTTTGCTTTGTTTATGTACAGTCACAAATGTAAGTTTAAAACTCAAGTTTAAACATTGGGATTTCAAGAACACAAATTTAGTGACTCCAAAATAAGCTTCAAGTTATCTGGCACACCTTTGCCGGGAACCCTCAGAAGGCATTTTACAATAAGCTGAGCTGGTAACAGCTACCCATTTCCAAAAGAAGCAGTCCCATCGGCCCTGCGATATTCCCCCCTACTGTGCGTAGAAGCTGCTCTGCCTTGAACTACACTATTGTTTGTCTAACGCTTCAGTGACCAGGTCAGGGAGCTAAACTACTGAAAACCTGGTTTAAGAAAACTCATGTGAAAAGCTATGTAAAAAGAGCAATAATTTTCTTCAAGTTTAGTTACTCAAACCAGGGTAGGGCTAGATGAGCACCAGAAGACTGACACAAAAAAGGCAGAAATATGTCACCAGAGCCAAGGGAGAGAGTAAGACCACTTCTTTGCTCAGCAGCTAACCACGAGACCATCTTAACTGCATTATGAAAGCATACGCTTAGAGGTCACAAAACAAAAAAAGACAACAGCCTCTCCTTCTTACAACACATCACAACAAAATTTCACATTGCATATCATGGTTCATTTCCCATGCCTTTGACAGACTAACAAGAGACATCCTGAAAAGTAACTCTGCTTGTTATTGCCAGATCTTGATTTCTCCAGCCCAGTCACATGTTGCAAGGAGCGATGGCAAGACTGGGTGAAATATTGCACTCACACAAGCTTCTTTATGTGCAGACAAAGTGCGAATAATCCTAGCAGTATGATAGTTGTAGAAAAACACTTTGCCATCTGAACTTCCTGTCACCAAAAGTGTTCCATCTGGAGAAAATTCACAGCCCACTGCAAATCCTTCCACCTGTGAAAATCAATAACAGTGTGACTCCTGATGCTGATTAGAAAATTTCATTGTGATAAACTGAAAATAAATATAGTAACAAAAAAAAAAGTTCTATCTTTAAATAAATATACACTAAGGACTTCTCCAGGTGTTTATGAAGACACAGCTATAACACAAACTTATTTAATCAAGCTATTAAGTATTCATAAAGACTTCTAATAACTGTTATCTTCAGAGTGCCTATGATTCAAAATAGACTGACACATGGGAAAGCAAATGAAGCCAATTAATATCTATCCCTGATTTATAATCAAACACTAATAGCAGACATATTAAAAAGCACAGGCACTTTTCTATCTATCTTCCTTCTAGACTTGGATGCTAAGTTCCCAGTGAAGAAGGATACCTTATGTCCTTCATATCTTTTCTTTTTGTTGATTCGGTAAGGTCGCTGGGCAGAAAACAAAGCCATGTAGTTCCCATTCGTTTGAGCAACAAACACCGACTCTTTTGGGTGCAGAGTCAGACTTGGGCAAGTGTAACGCTCCTGAAAATAATTTTAAAGAAAGTTTTGTTGTATGAAATAAAATATTTGTTCAAAATAATCAGGTTATGTTTTGACATATTTGAAAGACCATAAAAGGCAAGGTCCAAGTCATCTCCATAGATGTCATTGCATTACATAAAGATACTTAAGTCATTACAATCCACTGAAAGTCTTATACCAAGACAAAAAATAAACAAATCTCTACCTCGATTTCCTAGATACTGACCAAAATCCCATCTCCCTTTGAACCATAACAATACTGTGAAACAGCTGCAGAAAGGTAACTCCAACCTGATGGTACCCAATCATCCTCTTCCTGCCCAAGGAAAAGTGAAGTTTGAATGTGAAAGTGAATTAACTTCCCTTCCTCCACAGCCATACTGTGCCTTACACGCTACTTTGTACAGTTCTTGAACCCTTCATCCTCTCAGTTCTGGCCACACTGACGGGGATAGAAACCACACCACTTAAACAGACAGCTTCCTCCACCCCACACTCACAAAAAAAGAAGAAAAAAAAAAAAAGAGGGGTGGGGTGTCATTATTAGCCTACTAAGTCAGAAGTTCCTTATGACAGTGATTTGTCATATAGATTGCTGATGGCTGTAAATGCATAAATATCTGCAAGAATTAATAAGACTTGGCTTTACTCTAGCATTCCTACTTAAGACTGAATTAAGAATACTTTCAAAACTCTGCACAGTGATTGCATCAGAAATCAACTGTTCCCACAATGTTTCTACCAAGTCCAAACCTCTTCTAGCTTCAGCCTAATCACTAAATCACTAAAGAGAGAGTGACGAATTTTGATGCCATGAATACAAATTAAGAGAGCTTTGGCTGCAGGATGTATCTACATGTGAAGGACACCAGCCTGACAGTGATAACTGGACAACACAGGCTGTGTGGCAAAGTGGGAAGAGTATCAGACCGGTTTTGTTATGTGGTTTGGAAGTGATGAACTGGGAACTGGGTATTGTAAGGTGCTGAGCACAGCAACCAAAACAGGATTAGTACTGTGCCTGGTTGGGAGTGTGCTCTGTGGCAGAGCACTGCTTGCTTCTGGGGAGAAACTGGGACTAAAAGTAAGGGATCTGAAAGCACAACACAATCTGCAGAAGCACTGTGCTGTTATGCTGGGTATATTGTAGTAATGGGTAATTCTAGAGCTCTTAACATTTGTTACAAGCAATAGATCAAGTCCTGTTGGGACCTAATCTATTTGAAGAGTTCAGTGGTTCTCTCCTACCTTGAAGGTTCAAAGGTAAAACTCAGAAAAGTGAAGAGTTTCCAAAATCACCACCAAGTTTTCTTTACTCACAGTGCAGAAGAGGTGGAAAACTGCCCATTTCAGAGATGCAGTAGTCCCTAGGAGGTAGGCTGTGTGTGGTTTTTGTTTGTTTGGTTGGTGGGGGATAAGGAGAAAAAAAGTTTGGTTTTTCCTCCTTGATACTGACTGGTCTGTGCTTTATATATCCACAGCTTTTTTTCTTCCTGTGA
>VZTO01024555.1:1039-16158 GCA_013400615.1 Syrrhaptes paradoxus
AATGATCTCTAGTGGCAGTAACTTTTATTTCAAGCTTAGTAATAATAAAAAGAACATAGTGAAGTTATTCTATAGTTTAAGTTTTTTTGTTTCACTTACATTCTCAAGCCAGAGATGTTTTTCCTATTTTGTAATGTGATGCTTTTCTGTAAAAATCTATAAACTTTTCCTGAAGGCAGGCAACTCTTTTAGTTTATGAACCCTCATTGTATAGTAGACTAGTAATTAGCCTATTCACCAAGATAGTGAAAGACCGCCTTCAGGCTACAATGCTTTAACCTATCTGAGCAGTATTACTTCCTATTTCCTTGTAAGATTTACAAACTGCAAGCTATTCTTTATAGGGTTTTACCTTTTACAAGTCCTACTAATTTGTCATCTTCTGAGTCAGATTTGGATTTATGTGGATTTGACACAAATTTTTAAAACTACTCATTATATGAAGATGTACATAACCACTGATATTTTTCTGGCTTTCACACTGTATGACTATACAATTTTTTCTACTGTGAAAAAAGACAGGGAAGCTACAGCTGGTAAAGCAGCTGTTGTCTTGCTTAGAAGTTGTAGTCAAAACTAGCACGTTACTGCAGGGCTTTCAAGACTGCACTATCTCCATATATGCTTCTGGGTGCAATTCAAGGTGTTAATATTTAATTGCACCTTAATACACTACATGCTTTAGGGCTTAGCTGCTTGAAAGCTCTTTCTTTCCTTTTGTATGAATACAAAAATAGAGATCAGTTTAGGTAATATAGTTCCAGGTCCCTGAATATGCATATTTTGGATGTAAAGTGAATTATTTCCAATAAAGATTGTTTGACCAGATTTGCATTTTCCTGATGAATCTTCCAGCCAGACATTTTTACTCAGCATTTAGCCTGAAGCAGACTATGACCTTTATCTATACAGTATTTTACACTGGGAGAGTAGTTTCCAGTACTTTTGTCATCATATTTGCATTTTTTGTTTAATAGTCTGTGCACACACAGCTTATTCAAAAGGGCTGGCAACTAGAACTGGACAAATGGATAGGAAGGGAGCAATATACTTTCCAATCACTCAAATCATCCTGATGCTTTCTTTTCCTTGTAAACCTTTCCTTCCACCCCAATCACCTCCTCTCATTGTAGGGGCAGGTGAATTCTTCTCTCATACTAAAGTCCTCTTCCTCTTCTTTCTTAACTTGTCTCCCCACCTCAGCATCATTACCTCAGGCCCAGTAAACTCCTTCCAGCCTTCCTCTTCCACCACCTGTTTTGCCACCACTGCCTAAATCACCAGAAAGCCTGGAGATAGTTCTGCAAACAGCCTTCTGACTATAACTATTCTACATAAACTTCGTAATTCTTTCCAGTGTAATTGGTGCTAATAGCTGGCTGTGCAGGCACTATGCACATGTGTGCATGTATTTAATTATACATATTAGTTAAGTATTTCTTAGATCCCAAAAGAAAAATATTTGAACATGGGCAGCATACTACCATCTGGGATAGCAGCATGGAATATATGACAGTCATTTCCCACTGGAGAGAGTCTAAAGGCCTGAAGGGTTGTTAACACTTCAATTAAAATACTATCCTAATTTAAACAGAAAGACAGACACCCAAACTCAGAATTTAACAGATGTTAAATCTTTACCCTGCAGAATTCTGGAGCTACAAATCCCAGTTTGCTACATCCAAGAACAAGCTTGCCAGTGTTGAGGAGCAGGCTCTGAGGAGGAATGGTGTGTCTCAGAGTGCTTTCTAAGTTTCTTGTTTGGATGGACCATAAGGTTGGGAATTTGATGCACCTGATTTCATAAATGCTAATAGCAATGAAAAAACTTGAAATAATCCAGTTAGGGTTCAACTCAGTGACAGTACCACAGCATCAGTTATTGTCAAGGAATTTCTTGACTCATTTAATAACTGTACATGGTCAAAAAAATTTAGCTTCCCAGTTGATTTGCACAATATTGAGCCACTTCATTAAATATTAGTCAATTACCCATGCTATGTAGATACTAATTTACTCTTTGAGTACACTTTCAAGTGAAGAAAATAGTTGTTCCTGGAAGAAAATTTGGGTAGAGATTTGGTAATAGTTCACTGCAAAGGTTGCTCTCAAAGAACAGTATGAAAAATTTTGCTTCAGATCTGGCTATTTTCACTTTACATTTTTCAGCACCACCTACTTTACATCCTCTCTCTGCCATCACAAAGTACGCAACTTATACACTTTGAAACATCTTGGTGGTAGAGCGGGATGCCAGCTTTACAGCTTCTTCAGATACTCCAGATACTTTCATCTGAAAAAATAAAGATATAATGAAAATACAAGTATACCACAAGATGCCTTCCTGGTCAGGTGTTCTGAAACACTAGAGCCTCACTCAATCATACTGCACCATGTTCCTTTGGTAAGGCATGGATATACACTGCTACCAAAAGTATTTGTTAATATAGTCCTAGGAAGATCCTGCTGTCTCTTCTGAAAATGGTACTTCCATCAGGTGCACAAAATCTCAGATTCTTCCTATACATTTTAGAGGCATAACCAAGAAGGTGAAGCATCACCAGTAATTTTGTCTACTTAGGGACTGATGTTGCCCTCTGGAAAGTCCCATTTCTTTCTGCTGACTGTGTAAGGACACAAGTGGAATCAAAAGACTTAGGTTAGATTCCCATCTTTGTTCGCATTGCACGATGAGAGTTAACCGCTAGGAATAAGTTTCACACAAATCAACAGTTTGAACAGGGTATTGCCTAAGAGCAGGACAAGAGCTATTACTTTTTGTCAACCATGAACTCTCCTTGGAAAAGGCACTTAGCTGTATCAGTCATTTCTCACAAAATGCACCTGCAAAATCCAAAGGAGAATCTTCCTACTTTTGGAGAAGGGATTTAAAGACATATCTCCTAAGATGCTTCATTGTTGCACTCTATTTTAACGTAGTGTTCTCATAATCTTACTCAAAGTCATTCCCCTCTATGATTCATCATCATTGAGTCAGAGAGCCATGAGAATGGCTCAACACAGGTTTGTGCTCTGATGCATATTTAATTATTTTACAAAATAGCAAGGACCTGAATAGAAAAGGGGGTACAGAACACTGGATGTCTTCTTTGCAGTGCAGGCATGCTCTGAGAATTGCCAGTCCTTTTAGTTAAATACACGGAGACAAATGCAAAAGAAATTTAAGAAGTACAAATATAAAAAAACAAATAAGCATAAATTTGATAATTTAAATGTAGTCAGCAGAGATATAGACAACTAGGGATTTAGGCGTACACAGGATTAAGCAGTAGCTGTGAGGAAATGGGTTGTGAGCTCTTTCTGGTGCCTTGTGTTAAGCACTTAGGGAATTTAACACTTTTGTACAAATGCTAAAATTACTCAGGAACTAGATTGCTTCAAATGGGAGGAACTAATCATAACTTCGTCTCCCTTAGCAGGGAGTTATTTAGGGCACCTCATTCTTAAAGATTGTGGTGAATGTTCACTTTGGAAAGTAAAAGAGAAATCTCTGATTACTATCAAAAATTAAATTAAAGTGAAGAAGGCAGAGGAGGGTCTTGAAGATCACTCTTTGTAATCTAGGTATTTTTCTGAATACTGTTAGATGCATTTCCCCCCACTCTGGATTCTCCGTCAAAGCACTTTCCTCCAAGTACACCTGTAATTCCTTTCTCAAACCCCGAGCTTCCTATATGTGAACCAGCTTGTAAAATATTTGTTCTTGAAATCCAGTGACATGCTAACAACACTAGGGATGAAACTCCGGCTGCCACAATGAATAAATAATGGCGCACTGAATAATTTTAGGCTTTTGATGAAGATATGACATTGTAATCTAGATTTGGTAATCATTAAATGAAATTGAAACATTGAGCTAGGAATTGGTTTTGCCACAAACTGTAGGCAAGGGAAAATGTGCAGACTGTGAATAAACGAATATGTCCACCTTGTAGCCCTGTTAAAAGAGTATGGACAAAACACCTGATCTATATCACAGATGACATCCCAGTACCACACAGATAGATAGGATTAGTTTATCTGAAAATAAGGGGAGAGACAGTTCCGAATAAACTGGTTTATCTTCATTCTTATGCACCTGTCACCATTACAGGTCACTGAAAAAAAGGAATGTTACTTTCCATTAGCATAGGTGATTAAAAACATCCCTATCCAGTCTACTATCATTGGTATAATGCAACATTGTTTTTCCAGTTGAAAAGATTATGTCCATAGTTATAGGTCAGAGATGCCATCAAAAACATTACAAGAGTATCATTTGCAAAATCAAACAGCTACAGAGAAAAAAGATAGACAGAATTAATATTTTCCTGTTCAAAGAGTTTTTAATGACACTTATAAGAGAGACATGATCATAGATCTAAAACATATACGCATCATTTTCCCCAAAGAATTTTTACATTTATTTGTTTTTTTTATTGTGAACATTACGCAAATATTATTCCAGTTTAAATTTTATATTATTCTCAAATAAAATTATAGCATTCCCTTTTTCAATACCTGTTGCAATGATTTCAAATAGTCCTTAAATAATGGTTTTGATCAAATTACATCTTGACTTTACTGACACAGTTTCATACCAAAATCTTGTAATTTTTACACAAAAAATTATCTGTTTTATTAAAACCTCCTACTACAGCTCTGAAAAATACTAATGGAATGTTAAATAGAAAGCTTAAAAACTAATTTATTCCCAGGATCTAGACAATATGCTGGATTTAATGAGGAAATTAAAGTAAGGATAATGTATTTCATCTGACCTTAGTTAGATGAAGACAGTTAACTGTGTTCATAAGCAAAAATTGTGTCAGCCATTCCACCCATTGTGATCTTGGTGCCCTGGAAAAGCTGGCTCATGACTTCATAATATGGAATTGATGTCACAGAAGAGGACATGTAGATTGCCCTGTAACTTGTCAGTGCTAGTCGTGAAAACTACATGGTTCTAATAAATATTTTAAACAAAACTGAAAACTAACAGAGGACATTTAAGGAGTAAGTTATACAGAATTTTGTCTAATGTCACAGATGCAGTTGTTCTGTATTCTGAAACTTAGACAAAATCCTAATGCTGTGAGACTCTGGAGAAGGTTTTTTACCATGTATATATGTGTTGAATTTATGACTATGTGGTATTGGACAAAATTAATATGAAAAGACACAGACCTGTCATGACTTACCAGGAGAATGAGATCCAAGAATGGTAATGCAGTTACATATTCCTTTACCTCTAATCCCTGACTTATGATCATTGGCTTGATTGTGAGTGTTCCTAAAAGTACACAGCTGTTAAACTCATGGGAGAAAATAAGGCAATTTTTGTGGATGGAGTGAGTTATATGCACTTCACCCATAAGGGAGAAGCAACATACAGTTCATTGATATAAAAGGGTGAATTAACAAAGTTCAAACATAAATGCAGCAGTCATTTAACAAGATTCGATGGCAAGGTACACTTGATTATTTACTGCATATAGGACAGGGTCAGACAAAACTGTCAGGGTGACCCTCCTGTTGAGTTCATGAGATTCAGAAAGGATGCCCTGGCTCTCTAAACTCCTCAGAGTTGAGTCTAGGTGTGATTGGATCCAATCCTTACTCAAGCAGAGAAACTGGCATACAGGAGAGCTCAACAGGCCCTGGGCTGACCACTATTTATAGAGTAAGATGATGGATTCATAGTCACATTTGCATACTAGATGTGTTTCGGGTGGTGCATGATCAGGTAGCCCTCAACAGTTGAACAAGATGCCCTTGACTATTGTGCTGTTATCTGTGTCCCTGGAGTCCAATTCAAGCTGGAAGCAGCCATCATGACTGGATGTGGCCATCATGAACACTGGTGGTTACTGCTTAAGCCACGGGTGGGAGGGAGCACATCACCACAAGAATTCAAACTCACATTTCCAAGTAATGCTGTGTCTTTATTCAACTAGAAATTCCACTCATCAAGATCATGTTCCAAATCAGTCTTATCAAGTTAAAATGTTTCTTCACGTAACATCTTAAACTGCAGGATTAGAGGTGAATCACACAAGGTTATAGAAGATTTAGCTGTGTGAAACAGCTGAGAATCAGAAGTTAAATAAAAGTCAGGAATCACTGTGGCAATATATGTGGATGCCAGATGTACTTACACTGTACTGCTGTTTAAAAGGAAGAGCAGCAAAAATCTGGTTGATAACATGTCTAACCAAAATACTTCAACTTGGATTGATTTACCTGAGCTGAAGTAATGGGAGAAAGGTCTTAGATAAAAAATATAGAATTTTCTAATGGGAATTATGATCTTTTGCAAAAACTGTATTTTTCTTGTTAACTACTTTCCAAGAGATGATTGCGAACATTTCTTTTCAGGATATTTTTGTGGTAATGAATGCAAGTACTATTTCTTACTATAATTTTATGAAATACAATAGAGTTTGCCATATTACAGCAATATTAGAAGAAATTTTTACATTAGGTGTAATATAATCTGTTTGCACTGCACACTAGCAACTATCCTATACATTAAGATGAATTTCAACAAGTATCATATGAAACAGTAGAATAAATGTACATATGTATTCCCAGACTATTATTTTTTACCTACCACCTTGCTACTCCTCTCAATTATTTTACTTTGTCTTGTTATTTCAGTTTCACTTTTGTTATTAATTCTTTATGAGATGAAACAACCACTCTTCCTGTTCTGAAATATTTGGAAAAAACAGAGGCCTTATGGTAATATGATCATGTGGAAATCTTTTTCAAACCTATGAAAGACAAATAGTCTTGCAAATGAAATATTGTAGAAAGTGACTATTTGGAATGACAACTATTTTATATACCTAGTTTGACTAAGAAATAAAATATAGTCTTGTTAATTTTGGCATTTTACTAAAATGGGTAACAAGTATATCCTAATGCAAGTGGCACACATTTTAAAATAGATTTTAGTAAGTGAAATTTAACACCATAACTTCACATATTCTTAGCAGAATACCTGCTGCCTTTTTTTAAGACATTTCTTCTAAATCTCAAAAATACACAGTCATATATGACAAAATGAAACTTACAGTCCTCTGGTACCTTCTCAGACTTTGTGAAAAGCCTCTAGAAAAAAAAAAAAAAGAAACATATAAACTATATAAAATACAAAGCATGTAATTTTAGTGATTACTCTTCTCAAAAGCTCTGTTACACTCAGGTATTTTGTGTGATACACAAAGAAACAGAAAAAAAAGCACAAAAAATATTCAGAAGAAAATGCTGTATCTAGGTAGGAAAGACGTAGCAGAAAACATTAAAGGAGAAACATGTCTTGTCTGAATTTCTAACCTACGGATACTGCTTAAAATCGGGTATAAGGATTGGACATGAAGATTAGATCTGCTACAAAAGTGAATTTCTTAGGCCAAAATTGAAGTGATGTACTTCAAACAATAAAATTGCATCTCAGCTACAAATAGATATTTCTTTTTTTTCATGCTATGTGAATGTAATTATAGATATGGTATTTATAAGGATAATATATAAATATAATCTTCTAATATGTATACCATCTTAAATGATCCAGTTTTCAAAGGTGCTGAGTATATCAACTGAAGAGCTTGACTGTAAGGTCTAGCTCTTGTCTTTTATCTCTCTTCTGAAAGAGGCTATCTGAAAGATGAAATTAGGTTGATTGTTCATGTAAGGCTGAGATGTATATAGGATAAACTCAATTCAGCATTGTTGTGGTTTAAACCTGATGGGCAGACAAGCACCACGCAGCTGCTTGCTCACCCTCACCCCTCCCAGGGGTGATAAAGGGAAAAGAGACCTGTGGATTGAGAGAAAAGCAAATTAATAAACACAATAAAATTGAAAATAATAATAGTAACTATAATAATAGTAATATATACAAATATACAAATGAGTGATACACAGTGATACTGCTCACCACCCAAAAACCAAGGCTTAGCCATTCCTAGCTAATGATCCTGGAGCATGGACAGTCCTGAAACCTCAATCATTGAAAAGAGATGAGTCCAAGAGTCCAAGCGCCAACTAAGAGTGTGAGAGATGACCCCAAGAGCAAGAGGGATGACCATGAGATAGAGCAGGGAACAAACTTCTGGACATATCCTAATCTATATACTGGGCTTGACATGTGTGATATGGCCAATTTAGGTCCCAATCCCAAAACTAAGGCTGAATCCTAAACCAGGATTGTGGGCTATGCTATGTTCCCTCCTGTCTTCACCTGCACCTGTAGACACTGGCATAGCAGAGTAGCTAAGTCCTTGATTGTCCTGGCAACTATAAACATCAATATGTTACCAGCCTTCTTCTCAGCAGAAATCCAAAACATAGCTTCTTACTAGCTACTATGAAGAAAGTTAATTCTATCCCAGCCAAAACCAGGACGAGGATTTACAGCATAGACAGTGGCAGGTCTCCCATATGACAATAATGTTAATCTGCCTGCACCTTACTCACTTAGGTGTCTTTACTTGGATAAATGAGTTGGTTTTTTAATCTGTCATGGAAATTGTGTCCTGGACTTTTCTACTGAGAAAACATACAGTGCAGATAATTAGTAATAATCACTTCAGTTACAGTTCAGTCTGGGTTTATGTCTACTCAAAATCACACAGAGATGCCTGTGTTTGAAATAGCCACCAGCAGAGAAAAACTGCTGTATCTTCAAAAGGGCTATAAAGAGGAGAACTAGCTTAGACAAAAGGAAACAGGTTCCTGTTGATATCTGTTGTCTACTTCATGATCTTTTTTCATGACACCTGCTAATGATCTTTTTGGTTAGAAACTCTTTTCATTTTTTAACCTTTTTAGTTCCAGTGTGGTATAAATTACTGCCCCTATCGAAAAAAGTTCACTGAAAATGAGAAAAAATCTCTGGGGGCAGAGTAAAGCACATCACAATGGCTATGGAAGCAGGCACAGAAAGTTCTGAGTGGGTTTTTACTATGCAGGAATTCCTATCTTATACTAGCTCAGAAATAATGAACTTTCTATTAAGAGGGTAACAAAATTTGTCGGGAAGCCCATAAAAAGTCACAAACAGTAAGTGCTATAGAGATGCCAAAACAAGCATGCTGACAGGTGGGACTATGTCTAGGATGATGACATAAATTCTGGAAAATATGGAAGAACAGACCTATGGAACTTCCGCCATTTGGATTGTGTATGCTACTGAAATACAAGAAACCTAATGAGGACAGGTGGAAGAGACAAATAAGATATGTTGCTAAGCCAATGGATAATATTTCACCAAAGGTGAACAGAATAAGAAAAACACAGTCCTCTAAACTCTTTCGTTGGTATGTGCAGCACAGGAATATCGAATTTGAATTCAAATGAAACCATTGTGAAATCAGACACTAATTTAAACACCTGTAATGCTCGAGAGAAAGTGAAAGATTTATTTATATCAGTGTTACTTTGTCACAGTTTAATTATTAAGAATGAAATCCACACATACCTTGAACAAATCAATCTTGTCAAAAAAGGCTGAAATATTGTGTTCCGTTACCACAACAAATAACATGAAAATTAATAAACAGATTAAAAAGCACAAAGCCAGTCTACCATCAAAACCAGAAAAACACAAGAAATCAAATAAAATCAATCACCTCATAACCTTGATTTATGCACTCTTGCTGACCCTTTGTTATTGTATTTTGCCTGAATCTACATGAACACAAGCAACTAATTGCTGTAAATCCAGTGGTATTCAGGGATTGAAAAAAGATTGTGCTTTTAGTAAACTTGATTTGCGTGTTATGTGTAAAGATCACAGAGGAACAAAACTGATGTGTGTTAGAATATCCTACTGTTTCTTATAATACAGCAAAGTGTTATTAAGGGCAACTTCATCCCACATAATAACTATTTTAAAAGAGCTCACTTCTAAGTTCCTGTCTGATTTTTAGCTGGTCAGCTACTGTCTGTTACCGTGCATGATGATCATTTCAACAATTAAGATTTTACAGTTTTATTTCCTGGTTATGTCCAGTAATTTCGGTGCCTTACTTTTTATGATCCCACCAGTAGGCATGTAGTGTAGTGCTCTAAGTATCATAGTCATAACCGGGGAAAAATGGAGGTGGCAACTGTCCTGATCTGAAGTAGGGGAGTGTGGCGGGTTGGCCCTTGTCTGGGGCCAAACCACACACACCCGCTCACACAGTCCCTGCCCCCACCCAATGATAGGGGAGAGAATTAAAGAGGTAAATGGCAAAGAGGACTTGTGGGTTGAGATAAAGACAATTTAATAACTAAACTACAATAATATTGGAAATAATACTATATACAAATATGCAATGTGATACACAGCAATTCTGCCCCTCCCCACCCGATGATCAAAGGCCCAGCCCACTCCCGGCCAATAACCCTGGAGGATGGAGGGAATGGGTGATACACAATGATACTGCCCCCCCCCAGCTGTTCATTAGCTGTTGCCAGCAGAAACCCAACGATACTGCCCCCCCCAGCTGTTCATTAGAACCCCAGAAACCGCACTCACAATTTCCCCAAAAAGGGGGGGGGAAGAGGAAGGGGGGGGGGGGTGCGCCGCTCCCGGAGGCACTCACGGAACGGAGATAACAGCCCAAGCGTCCCAGGCCGAGAGCTGACCGAATCAGGGAAAAAAAAACCAGCTAATGATCTCCCTGGAGAGGGAGGATCCCGGAGGCACTCACGGAACGGAGATCGGAGATAACAAGCGTCCCGGGCCGAGAGCTAATGGCGTCCGTTGGGGGGGAAGAAAAACAAGGCCTTGGGAGAGCGAATGCAGGGAGCCCAAGGGAAGTGAAAAAGCCAGCTCTCCCGGAAGGGTTCTCACCTATATACTGGGTATGACGTGCATGGGATGGAATAATTGGTCAGTCTGCTTCTCAATCTTGACCTAAAAGCAAATCCCAAGCTAGAAGCCGGACTGTCTCTTTCCCCCCTCCCTCTGTCTATGGAGAGAAGAGAGACCGAATGTATTTGTCCTTGAGGGTATCCTAGCAATAACTATAAATGTTCTCTTCGTATCAGCTTTTCTCCTGAGCAGGAATCCAAAACATAGCTTCTTGCTAGCTATTTATGAAGAGAAGGGAGAAAAGGAAAAAAAAAAATAGCTCCCCTCTGCTTAACCCACTACAGGGAGATTTCGATACTATCCCAAGAGCGAGATGAAGGCCAAATGAGGTCAGATGCCGTACACCTGAAACAACTTTATTAACAACAATAAAGCATAAAAGTGGTAGAAAAGAGTAGAATAAAAGGTAGAAAGTTGAGATAGAGAGGCAAGAAACAGTTCCCACCCACATTCCAGCAGTGTTCCAATTATCCACAGGCCTTGGAATAATGTACGTGCACTCGCTCACACACATTCACTCACACCTCTGCTCACATGCACACAGTTTGTGCACTTTCCTGCTGGCTTTTATAGGCACTGCTGGAGAAAGTCCGTTGGGCTGAGGGTTTCCACGGCAGTGGCACATCCAACACATCCAGCATATTCTGCACGTCCCACTCTCAAGCATGCCCATGGGGTGTATGTGCTTGCTGCGTGCTCCCTCACGTCCCAGCACATGGTGGCAGTTGTCACACCACAGCAGGCTGGCTTCACCTTACACCATGCAACATCAGTGGTGTATCTTCTTTGTGCACAGTTCAGTTTCCAAGCAATCTTTGGGACAAATATCCTGTAGTTCAGTCTCTCACAGCAGCTCAAGATGATTAGCAAAAAAAAGGTCACTTAACTTACAAGGAATAAGTAAATTCTTATCAGCGTAAGAATTCTGGTTAAAATTTCTTAACCGTAGCTCTGATACCTAACTGCAGAAGTAGTTGCTGATGTGATTTGCTATGTGCTTATTCTTCTACTTAAGATTCATTGTTGGGCCTAAGCCCCCCTGAAGAGCTTGATTTGCTCTATGTTCTGAACTTGTTACCTCCCTCCTGGGCTGACTGTGTGACTTCCCACTGAAAGGGGAAGTTGTGAGCCCAATGTTTGATATGTCTAAACTGTCAGATTAACTGGAATTAGTCTTTCTTCTTCTTCATCTTCTTTTTAAAACTCTGACTATAAGGCTACACATAGTTCCTTTGACGGTCTACACCCCTGAAGTTCACTGCTGCAGAACAACCTGTGTCCATCCTGTTCAAGTCTTTTTATGCTGCAAGTGTGACTTATTAGGCCTGGTCCCTGTCCTACACTGGGCCCCTGTCTTATACTACTTGTAGAGACAAATCATATGGGAAAAATGTGTGATGTGCCAAACACCATTCCAACAATTCAGCAGTCTAAAAGATTTAGTTCCAAAGCCTGAGAACATGTCCCACTATTTTTTAGTTTACTCAAACAGATGTACCCATGGGTGTTAAAATGCAGTCTAATGAATCTTAACATATGTGTGAATGCTACTTTGAACTGAACTAAGTATTTAATCTTCACAGATAGCAAGATGGCACAAGAATGTCAAACCAAGTATTAGTTAAATTCTGTCCTTCCACATATAAAGGCTCTAGAAACACTGTTGTCCATCAGAGGAAAACAGTGCATCATCACCAATCTCTGAGCAGCAGATGACTGAAGAGGACATAGCCACAGAGATACACTAGTAGAATATCATAGATATGTTTTCTGGAAAAAAGGGATACAATTTGTGTCACTGGTCACCTTCTTCCATAGTAGTCCATTGGATAGGGCACATCACCTTTCAGGGTATTTGTGGAACTTTAGATGCTTGACTTTTAGATAGTTGACTTGACAGATTAAGTCCACCTCAAAACACTTGGGCAAACAGAAGCGTGTATCTACTGTACTATTTCTTGTCTAAACAAAGGTTTCTATGAAGCCGGGATTCACAGTCGAAAACTCACATTCAAGTCTTAGTACCAAAGCTTCCTTGCTCGAGGCAGGGACTCTGCAGTTCACAGTGTGATTGTTTGTTATACATTCTGAAAACATATTAAGTTACTGAATAAAAGTCCTCCTGAGAGAACAGTAATGTCTGAACACCAAGCTACTCTTTCTGAGCCTGGGCCATTCATTAAGCACAGTGTAGATACATCTGACTGAGTCTAAATAAATGAAAGTGAGGAATGATCTGTCCTTTGATTATCCACATTGCTTACCCGTCTTACTCGCTGGTTGTATTAGACCGCTTAATTCAGCTCCTTCCAAAATAACGTTCACACGCTATTCCAGGAAAATAGTCCTACAAGGCAATATAGCCTATGTAAGGTCACCAGATCTTTGTTTGGTTGCTGGAAAATGCAAAAGTATAGTTTTATCACAATTGTCCATTGAATCATAGTCATACAGCAAGGCACATACCCATTTCGGTGGAATAAGCATTGGTGTGAGACTAAGAAAGATCTATTCTCAGGCGTTCATTATCAAATATTTAATCTCTGCAGCTCACTTCCACTAAAAGTCTTCTGTTGTCCACACTGCTTCAGTAGCAGTTTGACTCTGTAATCTCTTTTGGAGTGAACTATTTCTGCCTAATACAGCTCCAGATACTGAGCTATGACATGCCATGACTGTATCAGTCTGGGCTTCCTTCCTCTTTCAGTCTTTCTGATACTCTTTCAGCGGCTTTTTACCCTCAAATACATCCACATGACCTCATGTCTCTGTGTAGGCCATGTAACAGACAGAGTCTTTCCATAAAAACACCATTTTGTGGCTGCAGCATGGTCCTCACATTATTTCAGATAAACAATTCTAAGAGGGGAAAAAAAAAAACCAAAACAAAACCAAAACCCCCCCAAAAAAGCACTTAGAGCAATGGTTCTGTATGGTTCTGTAGTTGTTGTCAATGAACTACTGGGGAGTGTAAAGAAGACTAAAATGCTTGGTAGGTGGACAGTCCTTGAGATTGCTATGCTTAAGGAAGCTGAATGTAAGCCACTCTGTACAACTGATCTCAGAGTCTGATCTCAGTCATTTCCCTATTTTGCTTAAATACAGTTTGTATTTAATCAAGCTAAAGTTAGGCTGTGCTTCTGTATATTGCAGTTTCAGATGTTGAACATTTGCCTAAGCCAAGTGATGCCTTTTATTACAATCCAAGCATCTCTGGAACACACGCACCGGCTGCTGATCCTGGAGCTAACAGTCCAAATGGGCTTCCTGACACATGTGCAGACAGCAGTGTTCTGTACATAGGCCAGCAGTCACAGATATTTTTATTAAAAATTGCAGCAAAGAATGCCAGTCATTTTTCATGTGCTGCCAAATAGTTGACAAGTGCTTCTGGAACACTTCTCCTGAAAGTGAAAAATCCGTATTCAGTCCATTGCTCTTCATAAGGCTTTGCAAACCAATAGCTTTCATCTCCCATTTACTGAAGTGTCATTAGGGCAGTGTGGCAAAAATTTAAGATTTCTCAAGTTAGTGGGGGGACAAGAAAACTGAAATATGATTCTGTAGTGTGGTAATCAGGAAAAGTCCCAATGAAGGGTGTTATTCAGGCTTCTGAACAACTGCCAGAGCTCTACAAACATTCTACGCAATGTGTCTTTGACATGAAAACTATGAATGCATGCAAAAATATACAAACAGGGATTAAAACATAAGACCCTTGAGTTACACAACCATGGTGCCAGCAAGGCTACAGACCTTTTTTTTTCAGGCAAGTTCCTTCAGCACTACCATTTAGTTGAAGGAGGAACTGCTGTTTCTCTATAGCATATTTCTTTAGGGTGTTATTTCGTTTGGTTGGTTTTTGTTGTTGTTCTGGCTTGTTTTGTTGTTGACATTTTTTTGGTTGGTTGTGTTGTGTTTCCATTTGGTTTTGTGGTTTTTTTTTTCAGGAGGGGTTTTATTTCTATTTTTTGTGAAGATAGTCCTAAAATACACCTTTTTGTCTATGTATTATACAAGGAATTGAAAAATTTAACTTGCGTCTATGAGTTTGACTCCTCCAGCCACGTCAGTCGCGAGATCAGCTGCTTCGGAGACGACCCAGCTTGGACAGACCAACCGATTGTGAGGCACAGGGGGGGTTTTCAGGAGATCCTTCACCAGGAAAACCCCGAGACAGCTGCGAAACCCAAGTCCCACTGACAGCTATCCTGCGAGAGGCTGAGGTGGCTCGGGAGTTGCCGGGGCA
>VZTO01024563.1:0-29940 GCA_013400615.1 Syrrhaptes paradoxus
ATATTAACAACTTTCCAGAAGGAAGGTGCAATTCTTAGGTCCAATATATTTTTAGAAGCTCAAATATATATATATACACATCTCTGGAAGCCACATGACATATAACAGACCTCACTCTGCTTTCAAATAGTACCATACGTTGCCTTGGAACGCCCAAGGTGCTGATGATGTTTGCTGCACTTAAGCAAGTGGCACTGCCCAATGGCCCCCTAACAGGGAGCTGGTGCACACCATAAACACCTCATGTTCTCATCTGCTTTTTCCTTGCATTCTCATCACCAATACCTTCTAGCTGAACAGTAAGACCAAAGCCCTTTAACAAAGCAGATCTGCTAGCATGCTAGTGCTCCCCATGTTCATGCAAAATAATGGGAGACTATTGGCATAATCTTAAATGTAGTCAGTACAACTATCAGTACTACTGGAACGAACTGTATTTAGAGGATTTTGGATTCAGAAGACTCATTATCTTCTCACAAACTAACATGAATCAAGTTCATAACCACCTACAGTTTACTTTTACATTAGACTGAATTTTAAACCATCTTTTGGTTATGGTCTGCCACTCCAACTCCAGATTTTGCATAGTAATAAAAAGAATTTGCTGTACAATTAACTAGGCATTTTCAGTTCCAGGTACTTTTTACTTTTCATATCTTGCAGAAGTTGGTATCATAATGGAAATCTCTAACATCAAAGATAAACTGGCTTTACATGGTGAAATTCTTACAGAATTTTCTTTTAATTGCAACATTATCTTTGGCTTAATTGTTAGGCATTCTTTTTTGTCCATGGCAGGAAGGCTCATCTAGATGCAAATGTTCCTCCAGAGAACCAGAATGATTATTTTTATGACTGTTTTTGTAATTAATGTATTACTAGTTGTGGGATTTTTTTTTTTTAATTCTTTTGGGATTTTTTTTTCCCCCTCTCAGATTAAGAGCAAAAGCAGCACTGTAATCTCAATTGTTCATAAAAAAGGAAGCATCTACAAAAGACGTTTTTCTCTGTGGGTTGTGGTTTTTTTTTGTTTTGGTTTTTAAGCCTGTGCTGCTGACTGACAAATATATCATTACCTCAGTTCACATTTCAGTTTGCTACCAGCCTATGAAGCAATTCTCCCCAGCCCATCCCATTGCTTCCTGATGTGTTACAGCTACAAGATGTCAGATTTCATCAAAACCTTGAAGTGACAGTTTTGATATAAGGTCATTGCTTGTAGGAACAAGGGTTGAGCTACACAGCTTTAAAATATGTTGACTGTGTAGTTTCTGCATTAACTTGATAGAAATATGCTGAGTGACCTACTTTGCTTATTTAATGAGATTGTGAAGAGAATGCCTTGCATTTCTAACAAGGATATTTTTTACTGCCAAAGTATGAAAGAAAACAATGACAATACAAAATGCAGAGTTTTATTTTAATTGGAGTAATCCAGCATGCATTGTAATAAAAACAGCCTATAGCTGGAAAGGTTGAGTGTTGTAATGCAGGCACTGTATATAAAGGGTCAAATAAGGCAATGAAATATTTGGAAAGCAAGATAAAGGTAAAGATAAGCATGAGTCCAGGGGCTCATGCTAGTATAGTATGATTTCAAGAAATCATACTGTTCAAGCCACATAGATTTCATACATTTTAGTCTCAAACTGTATGCAATAAGGGCTACAAAAATAACCAATTACTCCATTCTTTCCTATCAAGACACTGAAGTGCTTCAATTAGTAAGGGAAAAGATTTCCAGGCAATAACAAAAAAAAAAAAATCAGTATCAGTACTATTGCATTCTTTGTCCTTCTTAATTAATGATTACAAATCTTAGAGATTTACTTGGCACTTAGGTGCAACCAAACTAAACTTCTCATGATAAGGACAAACACTACCAAGAGAAAAAACGAAATTGTAGACTTACAGCTGCTCTTCCCACAACCAGAATGGCCACATAAGCCCGGCTGTACCTTTTTACAGGCAAAAGAGACTGGATTTGTCCAAGTCATCCCAGAGGTGATGCACTGTGGAAACCATTACTGCTTCACAGCTGGAGACTAACTACAGATGATTTCATAAACCACTGCCATTAGGTCTGTATGAGGATATTTGCCTTTACTCTTCAGTCCCAGCTTCTAAAGTTACCCAATTGCCATCAGCTCTGTCTGGGTTTCTGAGGACTGAGGTGGCACAAAAAGCCTATAGAGTGCTGCTGCAAGAACACTATGTCTATTGGTGGGTAACATCGATGTCTGCAGGCTCTCCCAACCATTTCATCCGTCTTCAAGACCACATAGGACTCAACATCTGACTCACATTTCCAGACTTCCCTACATATAAAACACATAAGGACTGAGTTGCTAAATACATCAATAAAAATGTTCTGAGTACCCCTCAATGTCTCCAATATCTGGTTTTTGGTGTTGTTTAGATTGTGTATTGTTGGTTTGGTTTGTTTTCTTTTCCTTAGAAAGATCTTCTCCATTACATTTTCTACTCATTGCTTAAAGCAAATGAGATCAAAATTTTAAAGAGAATTGTAAACAGAGGTTTTGTTGTTGTACCAGACCTTTATTATTATTAAAATAAACAGCACTTGTCATTAGCAACTCTTTGTTTCAGGTTTTGCCATGACATGCATTTCTTGTAAAGAAAAAAAAAATGTTGACTGTCAATTGTGTGACAGGTCCTGTCAAAATTCTGACACCCTTTGCAAATATCTAGAACTAGAGTCAGAGGTATAAATTATCTAAGTGAAGCTCAACATAAAATAGTAATACGCCATTTGGTAATGTGTGTTCAAAATGTTTACGAGCAACGTCCTACATTGGCACAACATTTTACCTCCTAACCTCCACACACTAGTCCAAAGCTCTGTGTCAGGCAGATCCAATTCACATTATACCTTTTCCCTCAACACCTTTCAAGTTGTGCTCAATAACAGGGCAATGGCAGAATTTCTCATCCAGTTCCCAGTCCTGATGAAATCATTTAGGGGAAGGGAGGAAGACAGAAAGGGGCTTGCTACAAGGAGCAAGTTCAGGTACTCCATGATGAAAAGTTCAAGTACCTTCCAACTTCACAGGATGTATCACAAGAACTATTAAATGAAATCAATGTGACGTAAAGGAGACTCAGGCAAATTAAAGTTTAGTCAAATCATGTCTTCAGCAGAAGTAAAACCAGAGAAAAATGTTTTTCATCAGGGTAAAAAATAATTTTAAAAAAATCAACTGGCACTTAAACACAGTGTTTCTTATTCATATTTGACTGGTCTCTGGCCCAGGCAATGTTTTACCATTACTAAATTTGCAAATTAAATATAGATTCATGTAAATGACAAGTTCCCTTGGGAATGAGAGCTGTAATTAACTGCAGTATTAACCTATGAAGAACAACTAATAGACGAACTTCAATAATCACAACACTGTCATCTGTTCAACAAGTAGAAATTAATTCCTCACATATGAATCTAGGAAATCTTTTTTCTTCAAAAATTAACACTTTATCTATTAGAATAAGCTTTGTGGAAGTAAATAGGAGCAAAGAACCAGGATTCTTAACTGGACTCTGTCTCTAGCAGGGATTTGAGGCTCCAGAGCAATAACAGCTTATTGGGGTTTTGTGAAACGTGATCAATACCAGGTGCTCTTAAAAGGGGTATAAGAGAGAAAGGGCGAAATTTTCCTGGATTTCTTGTGGTCTAGCAAATCACCAAAAGCTAGACAGAGCAATAACCCCATCAAATGATAGAGTTCCTTTCTCTTCATCCTCTTGAGCCCATTGCTTGTTAGCTTCCTAGATTCTCATGGAGAAGTTAATGCAGGACACCTACACGGTCAGACCCACGAGGCTGATGTAAATCTCACCTGTAGGTACTAGCAGGGTACAGATTACACAAGCACCGCATGTAAAAAAATACATACCCAGTGCCACCAATTAACAAGCTTAAATGTAATTACGCTCAGTATAATAAATGTATTTGAGTGTGGAAAAATGCAGTCTTCGTGTTTTAAGTGGAAATTAATAATATATCAAAAAACAAAACCACATCTTGAATTACAGGCATTAGCAGCAGTACTAGATAGCTGAAAATGAAAATTAATTGAATACAGCATTGTTCCAATCCATTTATCTAACTTGATCAGGGTATCATTAACTAATTAAGTAGTGATATTATAATGCACAGCTTATTAAACAACGAGGTCATACAAAGGCCATACCATCAGTCTCCTTGCAACAGAAAACATGGTTAAGACAGGCTATCTTTAGAAGGGTTTAAATAAAAGCCACGTAAGTTCACATTTACTGAGTGGTTTTGGAATCAACCAGTCAGTTGAAAACACCACCAATCATAGAATCATAGAATGGTTTGGGTTGGAAGGGACCTTAAAGATCATCAAGTTCCAACCCCCCTGCCATGGGCAGGGACACCCTCCACTAGCCCAGGTTGCTCAAAGCCTCATCCAGCCTGGNTATGAACTGACATAATATTGCTATTATGTCCTTTAACAAGCTTTTATCATAAGAGTTCTTTTCAATGCAGTACAGTGATCTTGGCAGATTTCAAACACGGTACTTGAAGAGGCAGAAGGCCACGTAATTTGCCTATAAGCTAAAAGCAATTCAAAGCCAAGAGCTGACAGAAGTTAATTCAGAATCTTTCCACAAAACCTAGGTCAGAAGAGGTGCGAGAGGCTGGGGTATTACTGGTATTCACATTTTGGACAAGAAGGCTGTGAAAATCTACGTTGGTTTTGTTTTTTTTTTAAATGCAATTATTAAAAAAACGAAAGATTGCCTGAAACTAAAGGCAACTCATGTTAGTTGTACTACCAAATATTACATTAGGCTTTTTGCAAAGCAAGTTGATAAACAGAAATTTGGAGTTGTACAAACAACACAGGTCACACTGATCTGTGGTGAGAATTAACCTGGAAATGCTCTCCTCAACTTCTGCTTGTTGGCTAGATAACAGCCCAGGTTCCAGCTTTACCCCACTGGAATCCATTGCTCCTCTCTCTCTCCCAGCCCACTACAGACAGCAGCTGAAATTGACTCAAGATCAAGAAAGATTTCAAAAGTACTATGAACTGGTTGAACTGGTATGAACCAACACACCACTAATATGTTCAGTAAACTGCAAAAGCAACTAAATAATGTTCAGATACAGCTGGCTGATGGTTCTACTTTCTATTGTGAGCACACAGCCAAAACAACTTCATTGCCCCACTTTTTTTTTTAATTAAAAAAAAACAAACCCTAAAGTAGACAAGAAAGACTATTTCATAAAAGGTGACTTGTGTGGTTTCCCTACTTCTCAGCACTGATTTGGCTTCTCTTCCCGTTTTTCTCTTCGTGTGTTGGGTTTTGGGAGGGGTTGGGTGTTTTGTTGTTTTGTTTTTTCCTCTCTCTCAAGTGTTCTGTTGAAAAGTAAGGGCTCAGTGAATGACACAGTTCCAGTAAAACATACATTGTAAAAGCAATCCCAGGAAATATAAACTTAAGGAATGAAAGTAGTATAGGCCTATGACAAGTAAATTGCATGACTGCGGGGTATAGTTCAATCTTACATCAAGAAAAATCCTGTTGTACAGCTGGTAAATTCATTTCATTCCCTGTAGCCTGAAAATGTTTTGTCTGATATTTGAGAGAATTGTAATTGCAAAATTATAAAACCACATCTATCTTGTCATTTACTTGGTTCTGGTGCGGGCAGACTACTATCACATAAAGCCCTGCTATACCCTGAAGAACTTCATAGGTGAACTGGGACCCTTCTTCCCTTTCAACACCAAGATAGCTTTACTTCATACTTTTTTCAGTGAGACAACTTAAGAATGTCTCTTTGTTTACAGGACTGACAAACATCAGCTTATGTATTTGTGATTCATGACCCTTTTTTTAATGCCATTACATATTTTAACCTGCAAGAGCCTTAAAGCTAAAGAGACCATCACTGAATACAAACCATCCTTGTTGAGGAGCAAGATCAGCTGTTGGACTAGGCAGAAGGACAACCTCACTTCTTTCTGCTCTGAGATCTAGAGCACTGTTCTTAGGAGCCTCTCCTTTACCACCTCCAAATGTCTAGAAGAATACAAGCTCAAGACAGATAAGAGAATGTTGCAGAATCAACAGTCAAAACTATACTCCACTAGAAACGCAGTTAATTTGGTGTCCTGGTTTCAGCTGAGACAGAGTTAACTTTTTTCATAGTAGCTGGTGTGAGGCTGTGTTTGGATTTGTGCTGAGAAGAAGGCTGATAACGTACTTGTGGTTAGAGTTGCTGCCAGGACTCTTCAGCTCCTCTACTGTGTCAGTATCTGCAGGGGCAGGAGAAGCTGGGAGGGAGCACAGCCCCAGTTACTAGCCTAGAATTTGACTTTAGGTTTAGGATTGAGACCCAGATTGGCCATCATACCCAGTACCTAGATGAGTCTCTGCCCAGAAGTCCTCTCTCTTGCTCAGGTTGTCTCCCTCTGGGTGACCCCTTTCTCATGGTCATCTCAGTCTCTTGGACCCTCAGGCTCTTATCTCTTTTCCAGGATTGCAGTTTTGGGACTCTCTGCTCTGGGATTGTTAGCCAGTAACAGGCTGAGCCTTAGTCATCGGGTGGTGAACGGTGTCACTGTGTATCACTCATTTGTGTATTTGTATACATTACTATTATTTTAATCATTATTATTTTCAATATTATTGTAGATTAATTATTAAATTGTTCTTATCTCACCTCATGAGCCTCTTCGCCCTTTCATTCTATCCCTCATCCTAGGAAGGGAGGAAGGTGAAGGAGTGGTTGTTGTAGTCTTTTGTTTGGTTGCTAGCCATGGTCAAAACTATGACGTTTGGTTACTTCCCCTACTCTTCTAGTTGGTTATTTTTTTTTGTTATAAAATTACAGAAGTAAGGAATTATGAACCATGAACCAGAGAGTCCAGCCACAAGTATAAAATTTAACTGAATCGTAGTTAGAAGACTAAGACTGCAACCAATAAATAAAGAGCTGTTATAAACAGTATGTCAGACAAGAGATCATAGCAAAGCTACAGCAACTACTTCTTATGAAAAGCAGTAGATATGGAAAGAAAACCAGCATTGCCTCCTTTTAGAGGCAGATATAAATGCAGATAATTAATACCAACAGTGAAACCTGGAGATAACAAAGAAACACCCTGGTCTAGAAAAACACCAAGTACCCAGCAGATGTTTCTTTAGGTAAAGGCAAGTAGTCATGTTTTAAAAGTTCATTGCAATTACTAAGACAAAAATGTAGAGAAAGCCAGAAACTGCAGATGTACAGGATGATTTAATATTTAAATCTAAACAATTTTCTTTCCCTTATCAGTAACTACAGCCCTGAAAGCAGTTAGTTGTGTATCTGCTCTTAATATGAAATATTTGCAGCCCAGAAAAATTAGCATTCTGTCTTTGAGTCATGACAAACACAAAGTAAAATAAATGATCCAGATTTCCCCAGAATAATGAAATAAAAAGAAAACAACCAACTTTGTGCAACTTTAAACAATGATCTATTTCACCTTGATGACTCTGCTCTTTATGTTAGCATCCCATCTTGAATACAAATCAAGAATATCACTCAGATTTTAATCAGGAAATTAATTAGCAAGAAATGAGAAAGTGAATGAAAGAAGAAAAAAAAACATCATACTGTGCACTAGGCTTTTCAAACCTGACAACTGCACTTTACGATTTCATTTCCATGGTAATGCAAAGTAACCATATAGCTGATTGAATCATTTGGCAGAAACAGGTTTAATTCTTTAACAAAATAACCCTATTGCAGTGATGTATAAGATGTTTAACAGAGGTGCTTTACTTTTTATCTTCAGGCAGTTTTGGTTTTGTTTTTTTAAATGAAAACTTGATTAGGAACAACTTTGGAATATAAAGGCGAGAGACTGATTGCCACATTCATGTCGATCAGCTTGAAAACTGAAGAGATCACATTTTCAAATTTCATACCAGCAAACAAGCTGACATCTCATTTAGAAAGTTGCTTCAGGATCTGTATAAATGTTATACCTTTGTACTGATTTAAATGGCCATGTTCCGGTCCCTGAAAAGGCATTTTCACCATCCTTTGCTCTTGTTTGGTGCAGATTTTTTGCTTTTTTTACCAACCTGTTGAAAATTAATGACTTAGTTCTAGTTTTTCCTCATGCTCATACTTAGCAGTCTCTTTTTAAAAAATATTTTATATATATATATAATTATGAAAATATATATATTTATAATGATTGAATAACAAACTACATGGCATGCATTTCCCCCTATCTTTAACGGGCAATAAGACCTTCCTCTTCCTCCAAGGGAAAGATGGGTGATATCACTACTGTGGTTCCATTATGCAGTTTTTTCAACACATGATTTTGGCCCACCAACCCCCTCCCCCCCCAAATCACAAAAACTACCATGAGAATTCAGTTCCAGAAGACTCCTTTGGTAATTGTCTAAATCCCTCAGATACCCATTACCCATGTCTGTTAATAAAGATGAAGATAACTTAATTTCAGCAGCTACAATTTAATATCACAAATCGGTAATTCACCTGACTTGACCTTTGTTCCTGCTGTAAACTAAGTATGTACAATTACATATCATGTGCTTCCACCCCCTTCAGATTAGAAATGTTGATATTGTGTAAACTGTCTTTTATACTACTATCAACAGTTTTATCATGTTTGACAACAAAACAGTAACTAGGATTTCATTTGCTCCTAGTATACTCAGAAACTACATTTTACAGTCTAACTCGGTTCATCCTAGTTCTTCATAGTACCATCCTGCTTATTTAAATGCCATGGAGAATTGATAGAGGAATGAGAAAAAGAACAAATTTACATGAACAATGGGGTGTTAACCTTTAAACAATAAGGTTAAAAAAAATAAAATGTGTGACAGGTAGACGTGAGAGTGAATGAAGCAGGAATTATCAGTACTACATCTAGAAGAAAATAAACCAAGTACCTTTTTTGTCTTGACAAGCCAGTAATCAGATCCATGCTGACTATGACTGCTAAGCTCAGAGGCCTTAAAAATATTGAGAAGGCTTTTAGAGATGTCTACATAATGTTAAAATGCATGTCAAAACATAAAAAAAGAAAAACCACCAAGCCTTATTCTATTCGTTTCTTGCTCACATACACAAAGAAAACTCTGATATTACAAATGAAGATGTTTTCAAAGTGACAGCCTGACTATCTCATGTATAGTTAGCCTGGGTCTTCTTTCCATAATTTCCAAATGCAATGAAAACCACTGTGTACCATTTTTACTCCTTCTGGCACAGCTAATAGTGGGGAAGAGCAGGGAAGAATGGGACTATATTACACTCACATAAGGACAAGTATTCTAATCCTTCTCTGACCAGTGGAGGAAGCACCTGCAGAGTGTCCTTCAGTTAGCAGAAGGTCTGAATAGGCTCTGAAAGTGCCTACCATTCTCTACGAATTTTGCAAGTGCTCCTAATTTAGGTGCCACAGTTAGATGCCAAAATTTTAGTGGTTACTGACATAGATCAGTTATTATCAGCCCTAAGGAAAAAGATTCTGACAGCTCTGTTAAATAATCTGATAGATTTGCAAAATTTTATTTAAACTGCACTAATATTTCCTCTCTCTTGACCACAATGTCTCCTGAAATATATTTTCCAATTTCATCATATACAATGCATAAGGACAGATATTAAATGGAAGTTCAGATTCTAGTAATGAGAATATAAAAGACTGAAACAGCTCCTGTTGTTTTCTGAATGCAAGTCACAAGTGTACTTTTTTTCCCAAGTCTTTGTTTTAAAGAAGTAAAAAGGCACTCAGAGTAACTCATTTTTCAATGCACAATCAGATCAGTGAAGGATCTTCGGCCACAAGACTGTATTAGATTAATCAGTCTGGGCTCAGAATCCAATCACTCCAAAGGCTGCATATCTGCACAGTCATATGGAAGATTCAGCTAAATCTGTGAATATGGAAAACATCCAGAACCAGCATCAGAAAATCCTCTACTATGATCTGCTTTCCAAGCAGGAACCAGATTTGAATGTATTTAGGAAGGAAATTGCACTCCGAAATGATTAAACCCTCCCTCTCCCAGCAGGTTGAAGACAGTATGCAGAAATTACACAAAACCGTATTTTATAAGTTTTATTTCATGTCAGCATTTAAGAATAAAAATGCCGCAATTTGACAACAACTACTGCTTTCAGGTGATTAGTCACAAAGCACAAAATAAATCTCCTGCACTCAGCCCCCATGAGTTATACTGCCCTGTCTGTTCTCCCCATGCCCGAAATGCCGCTTTGTGACTCAGCTGCAGAACAAAGACCCGTTGATGCCCGTTCAGGTAGGACGAACATCACAGTGGATCTCCTGATTTACAGGCACAGCCTGTTGAGCTGAAAGGAACCTATTGCTCAGCATATGCTCCATCCAACCACATCACACACATGGCACATAGTTTTGTGTAAACCTGAAACTATAAAGACTTTGCAAAAAGAAGGAAAAGCGACATAAGAAAGAGCTGTTTGACTAGTTCTCAACCTTCTAGAGCAGCTTTAATGAGTTTCCTAGCAACCTGCCCAGGCTCAAAGCAAGTAGAACAGGGCGACAGGTACCCAGTTTGATGTATCCAGGAGACAGAGGAATAACAGAAATAATACAAGGAGAGGTAACAGTTTTCATAATTAGCTTGGTTTGAGAAACATGAGATTTCTTAAATACCTGTCCCATGATGTGAATATGAGTTAGCATTAATTTTTTTTTCCAAATTCTTTCTATTCACATATTGCCCTCATCCTCTTGACATCAGTGTATCTAACTCATCCTCATGTGTATCATTTTGTCCTTATTTTCTTTTAGTTATCAGAAACATTTTTACCACAAAGAACTGTGTTGTATTTCAAGAATATTCCCTTTTTGTAGCAACTTACTCTAAATATCTATGCTTTGAAATCATGAAGTGTTTAAGCAAAGTATCCTGTCAGAAAAGTACCCTTCTCTATGCTCCCCCCAGAACTCGTTAGCAGTCCTTCTGCTTCAACACATGGCTTCAGGAGCACACAGCAGTGTACAGTACTAAGCAATAACAAATTTCTCAACACCACATATACACCCAATGTTTCCAGCCCACATCTTAAAAATACCAACATGTAGTTTCTACTGCTCAGAGTTTAAGACACTTTCTAGCTGACTCATCTTTTTCAGGCCATAAAAATGCTACTCCCTTGATTCTGCAGAGGTCATAAAACATAAAGGAGAAAAATCGAGTGAGATAAGAATGCAAGAGATCTCTCTCTTCTTCTGAGCAGCGCCAAGTCAGGTGTCCAAGACCATGGTTCACTGGTGGTAAAGCAATGTAATAGCCAAGCAGAAATTTAGGGTAAATTTTACTGACCATGATGAAATACCAATGTCATAAAGAGAAAAAAAAGCTTGTGTTTAGTGGAAGCCTACCCTGCTCCCTCATTCTTATAAAGAGGACAAAATAATTGCCTATCTGGAATTACCGAAGCAACCTGTGTAGCTGAGTTACACTGCAAAAAATTACACAAAAAAAATTAGCTGTAGACTGAAGATCAATAAGTGCATGGGCATGGCTAACGGCTGAATAAGTTATGCTGAAAAGCTTGGAGGGAAATTTGGAATAGGGCTCAGAATTCCTATTTTATTGATCATGTATCTGTAAGATTATGATATGCATCTCAGTGGCAGAGGCAGGTTTTTAACAAAAACTAAATATGCAAATTGTTTTTTAGACACAGAAAAACAGTCTGTTTAATGAACCTAGATCACAGCCATTTAAAAACAATTAGAAATCATTTTAGAATACTGGTGCAAGAGTAAATTCAATCTAGAAAGTGTGACGTTTCAACCAGCATACAATTAATGAAAACAGCAACATAACCACTGAAAGCCATCTCCTAAGATTAAAAAGTAGTATAGTAGATATCGGCGGATTAGGCAGCATTAGAAACATTTTACCAGGAACACAAGAAATACTTTAGCCCTACTGGTCATGCAGATACACTATCTCCAAAACTAGGTCCTCAAAACCTTGCTCGCACAAAGGCTCCTGGATTTCTAAGCCCACAGTCGTCACCCCCAGTTCTGCTCCTTACTGTGACAGCCTTTAGATCTCCAAGCAGTTCGGTCTCTGTCCCAGCTGCAGCCCAATTGCACTTACAGATGAGGTTTTCCACGGCTGACCATGCTCTTCAGGACTGCCTACTGAGGAATCTAGCACACTCACTGGACACGAGTACGGGGAGAGAAGGAAGGAGCACCGAAAAAAAAACCAAACCACCCAATCTTTTTGCACTCACATTCGGTACTGCAATCCCTGCCCCGAGAGCAACCTGGTGACTTAAGGAAATAAAACCCAGGATGATAAGAATAGCCAAGTAAAAAAGTTGGCAACTGCCACATCATTGTTCTCAAGAGTGGATCTGTACCACATGAAAACTACAATCCATCTTTGTCAGGGTTGCTGCTGATTGAGACCAGAGCAATATTTTTCACCTAGATTCAGAGAGGATGAAGAAATTTGCATTTGCCTGTTTCTAGTCTGACTTCAGAGAGGAGAACATTTCACTCTGCAGCAGGTGTAAAGCTTCCTTCCCCTGGAACACTGAATTTGCTCTTAAAGTGTCAGATAATTCACTTTTTTTTTTGCATGTTGTGAGGAAAAAAAAGCATCAACTACATTAAACAGGTTGAAACTGTTTCTTGCCACACCAAGGTTAATGAAGAGATCCTCTACAAACCCTTGTGGGGATTCAGTGGTGAAGAGAGCAGAGAGCTTTCTGACATATCACAAATTTTCAGAATAGAATTTTTAAAATTATATGTGGGAAAGGAAATAAAATTAAATAACATTATTAGAGTCAGACTCAAATGAAAGCTTTCTCCTGAAACAATTAAACTTTTATTAGCAATCAGAGAGTAAAATGCAGTTGTAATTAATATTTCATGTGGTATTCAATGATGTAGCCAAATATTAGCTGCCGGGCTCAGAAAACGTGTTTTTCTGCCAAGCTTCCTTTTTGTTTTATAAAGCTATGAATAAATATTGTAGGATATACAGAATGGCTGTTTGATAATATCTTTTTTTATTGATAGACCTAAGTGTCAGACTTCTTTAAATGGCATAGCTGGTATATGAGGAAAAAAAAAAAATGCAATTTTGAAGAGAAAAGTTGGATAACAGTTGAATTACTCTCACTTTTTCTGCTGAACTTTAAGGACTATGCAGAGGATCATTCTAGTCCCCTGGGCCCAGAGCCAGCCTCCAGGTCCCAAACAGCGCAGGCGCGGAAGGACCACTGGTCTTTCTAGTGAGAACGTGCCCAAAATGGGACTCAAACCGGCGCCAAGGAAAGCAATGCCCGATCCTTTTTTTATTACTTAATAATTGCCTCCCAACAGCCTAGTGAAGCATCTATGCAACTTCTTATCTGATAGTTGATAAAATCACACCAACACACTGAGCTTGCTTTCAAAGCACAGTCTAAATGCCAACAGTCCATAAGCTCCTTCATTCACCTCTGTTCCACTCTAAGGTAGAATAGCCAAAGAGACAATTAATAACTGAGTATATCTGACTTGGATTTTGAGACATTTTGTTCAGTAAAGGACACTTTCGTCACTTTTTTTTTTCTTTCTGTAACAACACACAGCCACCAAAATTTTTTAGCTAGTGGCTCATGTCTGAATGAGTGATATCTGTACAAAGCTATCACACTTTTTTTCCTCAGAGAATCTCAGAGCAAGTATTGCTTAGCCTATGTGTACATACACACACTGAGGAAATAAGATATCTGCTGAATATCTAAGGCTCCGGTCTTGAGTATGTAACAACCAAACAGGAGAACACACATTTTACTGGCAAAGAGAAATACATAAGCAAGCATTCTCCGAGCGTGATACATCCTTGGATATGACCAGTAGTAGGGCAGGGAAGGGACAGTAATGCATCTGGTTACTTAATTTCCATTAATACTTAGAGAAAGCTGCGCATCTACTTATCAAGAAAGCGCTAGAGGTGTTCAAAGCACCACCCCTGTAATTACTGCTTAAGTGTTGGGACTTCCCACTCCCCTCTACCCCTTTCCCCCCCTTCAGTCTACGAACAAACACACAAGATAAGTCTTTGTGCACTGGAATATCTTGCATCCTTATAATTCATAAATGTTTGCTAAATAACACGCATGCAGAGATATCTTAATAATAAATGCACCAGCTGCTTGACATCTTAAGGCCTACTAGAGAAACAGTGAGAAATTATCTGTTATCATTGTGTTACCAAATGAATAAGACTTCAGATAAAAATAGCAAAGGCACAATGTATAACACAGCTTACAAACAAAATAGTAGGTTTCAGAGCTCTTTACAAAAAAACATATGGGGAGGCTTCCTGCCTGTTTGAAAGACAAAAGTTCTGTATAAATGGTAATAAATATATTCAGATCCACATTCATAACGAGAGAGTATCACCTTGGCAGGTTTGTCCACCTCACATAATAGTGATCTGGAGCTTATAGACTTCAAGCCAGAAAAGATCGCTCTATCTTGAATAGAGTTCAGTTTAAAGCATGGAGAAGTGTTTTTCTTTTCTTTTGTTGCATATTTGGGAGGAATTCAGTGTATATGTGTGAAGGGGTCACTTGTTTGGGCGACTGCAACTATGCTGTAGCTTTTAGGTAGGGAAAACAGATTTTATAAGTCATCAGAACAGATTAACAGATTCCATTGGGAAGTTCCTCCTTCTCATTTCTTTACACAGGAGGTGCCTTTTAAATACAGTCTCAAATCAATGGCATTTCCCTCCTATACAGAGATATCCACAGTTAAGATAAATCCACTTACAGCCACACTAACAGCAGCCAGCACTTCTGGTGATTCAGAAATGCCAAGAGGAATAATACTTTCTACATGAAAGTCACAAGAGTGAATTCCAAGCAGTTGTGTAATATTGCAATGGCATTTAGGTAGCCATGGAATCAATACACAAACACCTAAGTGAAAACACACCCTAAAATTTAACCTCACTTGGAAATCACACAGTTCATATGAAAACACTGTTTGGACTAGAATTTTAACAGCCTATCTCTATGCAGAGATAATGTTATGCAGGCTTTGACAGGACCCGGTGAATGATATTCAGTATAAAAGAAAAGAAAAGCAGTACATCTAAAGGGTCTTTAAAGGCCATCAGCCTTGAAGCAGAAGATGTCACCCATTTTATATGCCTTCCTCTAAAAAGGGGGAACGGGCAAAGAAAGGAGAGTAACATATGTTACAAGTCGAATTCACAACATGAAATAATTTAATTTACATAAAACCACCGTTACAAGGTTTTAATTAGCACTAATGATTGTTAGACCCAAAGAGAAATCCAAACCATGGTTGAAAGTGAGGAAATACAAGTAGAAAGTGTAATAGGCACTGCAATATGTTCTTTGCTCATTTGACAGGTATAGTTCAGGTTTTATATTCCATAGCATGATTTGAAATGTAATCAAGTTCTAGTAACATTACAGTCTATTAAATCCCCACCAACAAGCATTTAAGACTGCTACATCTTGTTTACACAAAACTAGATAAAACACCACTTGAGGTGAACCTGATGGATTTACGACTCCATTCCCCTTGCCCCAAAGCAGCTCAAGTTGGTGGCTCTTCAGTAGCTAATTTAAAAGTCAGCACCTTGAGCTGCTGAAGCAGGCTAAGACTTAAGCCTGAAGAGAGCACGTAGCAGTATGTAATCCTCTATTCTCCACTTGGGCAGTTAAGCTGAGTCTCAGAAAGTGAAGCTATAGCTTTTCCCTGGGAAGGGGGATGTTGTGCAAGACAGCTGAAGCCATCTAACAGTTCACTGATGCTGAAAGGGTCTCCTGTCCTTTCCTCCCAACCACACCGCACTCCGACTGGAGTCAACCCTTTGGCCAAGCCACTTTGATTCATTAAACAGAAGTGTTCTCACTGTACACTTTTCCACCAGTCTAGACATTTTAGTCAGGTCTGGGCTGGCAAGTGACAGAAGCAAACTGCATCCTTAGGATTTGGTCTTCTCAGTTTTCCAAGACTGAATAAATAAAAAATTGTCAAGCCTAGAATTTAAAGTACAACACACCTGTTGATGGAGGCACCTGAATATTGCCACTCACTTGAAAAGTTTATCATTGGTAAAGGGTTTGCATACAAGAATTATACACGTGGCATAACTTAAAGGTTTTGCTTTTACAAGGACTTTGTCTGCCTTAAAATACAATGGCCTCCAGGTGTCACTACCTACAGCTGACTTAGAGAATAAATGTAGGTCCTCAAGGTTTCAAGCTGTTGTACAGCAAGTTCCCAAACAAGAGAAAGGGTTTACAAGTACCGGTAACCACAGGTACTTTGCCTTCCCTCTCTTCTTTCAATTTTTTAAGCCTGTAAAGATGCCGATTCATATCGGTCACATCCTCCTCTCTCTTTACAATAGAGAAAGGAGATTACCTTTCCCCAACAGTGGTTTTACAGTGCTGACTTCCATCCTGTTCCCTTTGAATTTAGTAAAAGTACATAATTATAGAACCCCTGTCACTGGCAAACACACCAGACATTAATCTATCACTCTGCATTTTAAGAATGTTTGAGAAGCATATGTTTCCTCAGTCCTCTTTCCTCCTTCCTCACAGGAAAAACAAAACCCAACTAATCAATCAAAACACCCCAAACGACCCCACACATCTCACTCTAGGACTTGTTTAATCAAAGCAAGGAAAGATACCAAGTGGGAGATGACCTGCTTCATTCAGTAGAACACAGGGGGAATGAGGTGGCAGGGAAGGGAGTTCACGTATAGAGAACAAAACCAGAGCTGGAAAATTCAGCTTAAAATCCAGGGATCATGTGGTTCCTTCTAGGGACCAGCTGCTGTACACTGATCACTTAATCATTGCTTACAGACTTAGAGTCAGGCTGTCTTTACTTTTCTGTGTATATACTTGCTTAGCCATACATAATTTTACTCAAAATTGTTCCCTGCTCCCTCATACCCATCTTTAACACTTACTTTAATACAAACCCAAAGAGCTGAAAGGCACTATTAAGATATTTCTTTCCTGCGTCACCTGAGAGTTGGAGCTGAAAAGTAATGGGAAAAATCCTAGTTTGCCAGCCCAGAAGAGAAACCTGAATCTTGCAACCATTTTCACCCTGTATTTTTACAATGTGTTATCCATTGTGAGAACACATCACGCTAAAGACATTAAAAAATGAAAATTCCTCTTGCATTTCAAGACAAAAACAAATTTCCAAACAAACTGCTAGAATAGGTTATCTTGATTCTTTTGGTAAACAACATAAATAATGAAAGAAATCCCAGAAAACATACTAAAAAGATCAATTAAAGATGTTCTGTAAAAGCCAAAAATAAGTTAACATGTACCCCAAAACTATAGAAATCTGGTTCTTAAGAATTTCTATTGAGTAAAAGTTTCAGAACTGCTTTGGACCAAGCTAACTCAAATCCTCTCACAATTTAGTAAAAAGTCCTGTGGCCAGGAACAAGAGACAGGTCAAACATTTCCAGTTTTGGACTTTAAAAATGACAGTCACACTAAGTACCATAAGGTAAGCTAACATACCGAAATGTCATTTGGTAAACAATCTCCTTTTTCCACCTTAACCCACCTCCTGATGTACTTTTACTCGTGCTTGGTCATCAGCCTCGAAGACTTTGCAAAACAAGGCTGACCTGGGGCAGGGTGTCCTCCCAGACTGTGCCAGGACAGCGCAGCCCCCGCTCACCCCCCTGCCTGTGCCCCCCACTCGGGGACATGCTGCTTCTCCTGGAGCTCCAGGGCCACATTCTGTCCCGAGACTGCCGGAACAACCTGGCAGTACAGGAACCTTCCTGCCACAGCTGTACAGGTAACAGCTGTGCTAACAAACCTGAGCCTCAAGTGTTTCTAATTAAGCCTGAGTGCTGAATTAAAGCAAAGATCAGCTCTCGCACACTGAGGACAGCTCAGTGGCAGTACAAGAAATCACTATACCTGAATATGGAATACTAAAGCTAAAACAAGCCAATGCATTTAAATACTTAAAATTCATTTCTCTCAAGCTGGAAACTTGTTTGAATTTTCTATGAAAAAATTACTCTCACGTACCCATTTTTAGTTTCCTATTCCTCAAAACTAGGCTTAAACATAATTTGATTTTTTTACAGAATTATATTTTGAATTAAACCCTGAGAATTGCCATTGTGTAGAACCCAAGTGGTCACTGAAGTAATGAACCGATTTGAAATTAATTCACAAGATCACCTGCAATCCAGGCATTTCCTGCACTACTGGGGAGAAATAGCAAAGTGTTTTGGTATGAAGGGGAACATAAGAAAAATGACTTCTGATAGAATCAATTTCTGTAGTAGAAAGTTAGGGATAAGCAGATTAATGTAATTCTAGTCTTCAGCTGTGCAGTGAGAAGAAAAATATCTGCTGTTTGCAAGAAAGAAGCTCAAGGACATGAAGTCAGACACAGAAAACTGTTCTTGAAAACAAGTATTTGATTCCTGCACCTGCAGTATTGTCTTGCCAGATATGCAGACTTGGCCAGCCAGCTGTCTTGCCTATTGTGCCAATTTGGTAACCTAGTTACGGTATCAGAGATCCACTTGAAAGACAAAGGGAAATACTGTTTTCTGGGGAAAAGGAACTGGTTTTGTTATTAAAAATAGCGGCATTGAAGTAACCAGTACTGCCTTTTGTCAAGAACATATCAAAAGCAGACAAAAAGCATTAACACTGTATGGTTTATGCTTTCCCGGTGTAGAACAAAGTTCTGAAAAAGCTGCTTCAGGAACATGTTGAAGGGCTGAATTTTATCTGGACCCATAACACAGATTACATACCAGAAGAGAGTCAATAACCTCGTACATAAGTCAGCACGTAACAAACAGGTTGTCCCCGTGTTCTGGTGAGAATTCACATCAATCATGAGCCACAAATCTGATCCACAGACTGACTTTGTCCACAGATTTAATTAGTCATTCTTCACTTGAGCCCAAATCAGACAGACATTGAGAAGCTAAGTCAAATCCCATGGACAAGTATTGGGTAGATAATTGTATGTTAATTTAAAAAGTTACTTTTATTATTCACCCAGTAGAACCACTCACTTGAGTGGACTAAACTCCAAATGAGCAGGTTTGCACCAAAGATAACAGCTATCAAGTAGAAGCACAAGTGACCAGGCAATTATTCTTTGCTTTAACAAAAATCCTTGTGCAGAGAACAACTACAGCCATTGCTCATGTAATGCTGGAAGGGGATTTGAGTCCTGGTAACAACTTTTCGTCTTGGTGGCGAACAGAAACATAGAAAAGCACTAAATTTCCAGGAAGCAGGTGACCCCCCACCTTGTGTTCCTTAAAATATCCTTTGACCCATATAAAAATTCTCTCAATTAAGAATTTCTGGGCTTACAGAAAGCTTTCTTTACAAAAGTTAAGAGTTGTCATCTTTATCCATCCTTAGCTCACATTCAGGACAACTCAAGTTGTCTTTTCACAGTTTACAGTGACTCTCTGCTCAGCTAACAGCATAAAAGAACTCCATCCATCTGCCCATCCATTTTCAAATAGCGGTAGCAACAGTAACACAAACTGCTTTTATCAAGAAAAGGTCCAATTAATTCAGCTCAAAAAAAAAAAAATCATTTTCTCATTGCCAAGGAATATCTGATTTTCACTGACAGTATAAATCAAGACAAAAGGTTCACAATTAGTTCAGAACAATTCCGTTAACTCAGGTAACAACACTTCCAAGTTCATTTCAAAAAGTTTCCTCAAAAAACAAGAATAAATAAGTTGTTTACATTGTAAACATATTTTATTTACAAATCAGAAATGTGGCCACTAATCTGGCCTCTCAAATTCAGTGTATTTAATCAATCTGCCGTTATAAGATCTCCTCCCAGCAGACCAGTTGTTTCAGAACTGGTACAGACCTTAATGAATTACTGGAATGTCAATAACTGTAGGCATTAGCTGCTCAGTCAGGACCACACATCTTCACAGTTCTCAAGCAGCTCTTAGTTTCTGATGCTTCTTGTGTAAGCTCCTATTCCAAATATATAATATTTGCTTTGCCAGCATTAAAAGGATGAAGTTGCTTTGCTGTATTCTCAATATTTCATTCACAAGCCCTTTTTATGCAGTGATTCCACACCTGACAGCAGGCCCTAAAGCAATCATACACACTAAACAATTACAACAACTCATAAAAATAAGCAGTGCATAAAACGCAACAGAAGAACATTACAACACTTGACACCCTCAGGGGATCCATTTTCTTTTTGCAAACACATAGTTCCCTTTGACATTAATGGGAGCTACATGAATAAGGAAAAAGCAATAGATCCTTTGTCTGAAAAATGTATTTGTGCTGAGTGGATATTGGCAGCCTGGTTAGCCGAGGTGATTGTTGGTGGGCCTGCCTAGAGCCATTTACCTGCAGGCTGCTAGCTGGTATTTCATAAAGCTGAAAACTATAGTGTCATCATCCCTCTGAGGATTGCTTGCTGATTTATCATCTTGGTTCACGCTTCTAAACATTCACTTTTAAGGAAGAGTACTAGTTGGGGTGCCGTTCCACACTGCTGTTTACACACAGTGGTAAAGTTCATCACTCATGACGACAACACAACCGTACAGTGTTGATACAATTCTCTTCCATTAGAAAATATGCAGGAAAATTAGAGATAATCTTTTAAGTTTCCAGATCTGGGCGCAGTTAGATACTGTTTTCAGACCATTAACTTTTCCAAAACCCAACCAACTCTAGATAAGTATCTAGATCATATTTTCTTATTAACAAACGATGCATAATCAGTAACACTTGCCACAGCCACAGAGCAATTTCTGTAAGGCTTTACAGTTGGAAAGGCGGAGGTTGCTTAAGACTTCCATGGCACTAAGTTAAGCGCTATTTACACCAATACAACTGCCTAAGGATGCCCGATACTTTATCTTGTGTTCGTACAATTGTTTTCCTCTGAATGGGAGATCAGTTCAGCCCATATCACATTACTTGGTTTTGGTTTTGTTATTAACGAGCACAGTGCTCAGATGAAGCCATTCTGCCGTGTCAGTACATTTGTCTTTTAGAAAACAGACAAAAGCCTTCCTACTATCCGAGATTCGATTTCTTAACGTAGCTGAAAACAACTGCATATCCCTTCATGAAAACACAAAGAAAAGGTAATCTTTACAATTCTGGGTCTACTGTTAGGGACAGCACATAAACCTCAATTACAGGCACACACACCATTGCCAGAAGATGTGAATCGCAGATTAACCCTCTAATTTCACCGTCTGCACTCCAGTTTACTTCATGTCAAGACACTGGCAGACATGTAATGTCCCTCTGTGTCACTAGTTCCTGTCACACGGGTGACAAGCCACAGCCTTCTCTGGGCACTGCCACATGTCTGCTACAACAGAAGCTGGGTGAGCTTGAGGAGGGACACTTTCAGGGGTTGGTGCTCTGTCCTGTCAGCTCATGACAACGCCAACGTCTCTCTACCAGGTTTAAGCAAAAGGAATTCAGTGACAGTTTGAAAGAAAGTAGAGGTATACCCCTGTCATTTAAGGCAACAGCAGTCACTCATTTTAAGACTCAACCTATCTACTATACTTCTTTTTCAGAGGAGCTTCCTCCAAATAAATCATCTTCTACTTATCTCTATTTCTTTCTGCTTTGCACCAGCACAGTAGTAGAGCAATGGGACCCTGATCCATGACAGCTCTTCCCAGCTGTTAACATGATAGAACCACACAAAACAGACAGAAATTGCTCTTTTTTTCCTGCTCTAAGTGGTTTGGATTTTTTTTTTCCCTAAAAGAGGAAAAAAATTACAAAATGTCTGAAAGTATCCTAATTTCAGTGTTTCACAAGATTTTATTAGATTTCAAACAGAAATTATTTTTGAGTTTTGTAGCTGTCATATTGCCAGCTCAGATGCAGCCAGACAGAAACAATATACCACCAGGATGAGGAATAGTTGCAATCATTTCAGCTAGCACAGTATACACGCACAATATTATGTTCTGTGGCAGAAAGAAATCAATATAGAATAATAATACATAAGAAATCAATATATACAGAAGACTAGGAAACCTTGCCGCTAGAGAAAAAGGGAGATGGGTGGAAGGCCCTGGATATGGACAGGGGCACACAAGTCCCTAAATGAGAAGGGAGCAATAGGGCACGGTGCTAAGGCACAATCTTTTTCTGGTACAATTCTAAGAGTACAAACCTCCAGACATAGCCCATACTGCCATGGCAATGCTTTTGCCACTATAACGGATATCAGCCTACATAATCTGTGATCTGAAGTTATTGGGCTAAACAGTAATTGTTCTTGCAAATACAATACTCCTTTACTAGAGCCTTTGGTAACAGAGACACAGCAGCAACAGAAGCAAAGCTTCATATACTCACAGGGAAGAAAAGGCCTTAAGAGAAAATTAACAGCAAATCCAATTGAAGAAATAATTATCTGCCCACAGGTATCTATCAGAGATATCTCGAAGCACTGGAGTTAATTCATCATTATTTGACAAGTTTCTTACAACCACAGACTAGCCATTGTTAGGAGATAGGTACTAGATATCAGTTATCTTTCCAAATTCACAACTGGAAATAAATCCATTGCCTCTAGCCACAGCAGGGTAACTGCTGGCCTTTTGAAAGGCAACTCTGCTTATCTCTGGGTACACACTGCAATATAAAGAATTGTCCAATATTTTGAAATAAAAAAACCTCACACGTAGGGAGTTATAACCTCAGAACACAAAGGAATTTTTAGTTTGCAAGCAGTTTTTGAACTGTACATTTTTATATTGTCGCTTTGACCGTCTCACACACTGTTTGTCCATCAAGCCACTTCAGTAAGAATTATTTCTATTATTTCTGTTGTGTCCCTCTAAACAGACACTGCTCCAGCAATCAGAGGAAGAGAAAAAAAAACACACCATATAGAAGGCCTTATTCCATTCTCACAAGTATAGAAGATGTAAGGCTAAAAGGGTTTGTGATATCCAGGCGAAACCAGTTACAAATTTAAAGTCAAGTTTCCAAAATCCACAAACTAGAATGTTAATCAACATTTGCAGAATCAAATACGGCCATAAAACACAGAGAAAGAGCACTCTTAAATAAATATAAAAAAAAGAGCTTCAAACTGCAATGAATTAACAGACTTACTGTTTGTCTACTCCTCACACAAATATTTGTGGAAACGTGTCAAAATACTAGCAGATTTAAGAGTAACATGAACCATCTTTTGATAATTGCAGTTGTCTGTGCACGAGTATTCTGCAGATTTCTAAATCATTTGCTGCAACCATACACCCCTTCCTGGAGGCTCAGCCTCTCCGAGGAGAGCTCACAATTCAGTTTTTGAAACACACCATCCCAAGACAAGACAGACAAAGAATGTCTCACACCTATTAGAGCTCTCTGCTGACTTTAATTATAGACCAGAATTCCTAATAACTCCAAGTACTGCCTACTGAAATGAAGATATCTTGATTACAGCCACCAAGGGCTTTATTCTAGGAAAAAAATCCCATAATTGCAAAGAAAGGAAGGAGGGAGAAAAATGCAAAGGATAAGTCACTGGGTCACAAATAATCACTCTCACAAGAAAAAAACATTTTCCTCATTTCCCTGCAGAAAGGAATGAAAAATAAAACCATTATTCTGTATTTGAGTGCCTATAGCATGTGCCTTTACAGAGTGAGCACTTGTGAGCAGAAAGATTTTATCTGGCAAGAAATATTCCAGAAGAGAGAGAGAAAATATAGTGAAACTAAGGGGTCATAGTGGGGTAGCTTTTATTGGGCACACTCTTTACATCCTTAAGGCACTGAAGCAGTTAAGGTTTTAAGAACCTTTCACTCCTGTCATTATTCACAGGAACTCTTTCGCCTTGCATTGCAAACCCCAGAACAAGCAACCAGCAAGCCCATGACCCTCTAAGATAAGAAAGCACACATCTGATATCTCCAGATGCAGATAACCTTTGGCAAATATTCAGCAAATGTCCTTTGACTGATGTGCTGTGATTTTGCTGGACTACAACAGGAAACTACAAGGAAACGTGCTCAGGGAGAAATTAAACTATTTCTCTTGCACATAAATGGAAGTTTCATCCCTTTCTGCCACCAATGAGTGAGAACAGAGTTCACAGAGAGAGAAATTACTACAGTCAGAAGATAAGCTTTTCCTTGATCTAAGCCCCAAATCTAGCTAGATTGCTCTGCACGGGTGCTCCACCTTCAGTGTGTGTTCTTATATCTCCAGGATACATAATCTGCAAATTTTATAAGCAATTCTTTCTCCATATTTGTTTGTTGTTAGAGTTTTTTATAAAAAAAGCAACAACAACAAAAACAGTGAGCTGTAAATAAATAGGAAAGTCGGTGCAATGAAATGCATAGATGACTGAGCAGCCAGAGAAGTGCTAAATATTGAGAGGGGCAGGTTAACCATGAAAGAAAACCAGTTTAGGTGGCAAGTCAAAACTATTCACAGACAAACACAAGGTCAAATATTTGGCAAAGGAATTCAGAATAGGGGACTGTATCCTAGAAAGCAGTACCTAAAAAAAAAAGACGCAAGACATACGCTGGGCAAACATCTGCTCTGCAGGATTCTGGCCCCATGCAGAGAGAGACTGGAACTGCTGAAAGCATCTCAAAAAGAGAGTTGAAGTCCAGTTTTGTCATGGTGTCTATTATTACTGTCTTCTTTAACTGAAAATAAAGTTTCTGAAACCTACTTTAAAAAAAAACCCAAACAAATAATAAAAACACTTGCAGTCCCGAAAAAATAATACAGTACTTAAACACGTGTCTAACCTCAATAAACCACACTGTGAGAGGCAGCTAAATGTTTTCCTGTTCTAGAGTCTTCAGGCATAATTCTGAGCATCATCATTTTTCAAGCAAGCCATTTTCTCTATAATTCAAGGCGAGCATGCTGCTTTCAGGCAAAAAACAACGGCTGTCCACACTCACAAAAGGGAAATCGAGCCTCACATAAACAGCTCACAGCTCCAGAACAAGGTCACGCTTTCACCAGAGTAGACCATGGCAATGCCAGCAGGTCAACATACTTTCCCTGAAAAATACATCACAATCATCTCAGTATCCTCGGTATATTTGTCTCCAAACATGTGATATTGTTAACAGCCGCATACAGAATTCTGCACGAAAAGTGAGAATTGCTACTTGCGTGTAGCTTTCAGCACATTTTTAAAAATAAATTTATATATAATTTAAACACTCTAAAAAATATATTATCAGGCTATCTTTTGTAATGCATGTTCTCATTCTTTTCCCTCGCTTTAAAGGCCACGTGCATAGCTAGCAAAGGAAAATAAGCAGTAAACCCCTGCAGAGCTGCGGGCAGGGTAGCAGGCAATGTATTTTCCCCATATGTTCATCACAATGAAACAACTGACTCATCCTATTCAGGTTGTACTTATATTAGCCTCTTGGAACACATTAACAAATAAAATTTTGATGTTGTGTCTTCAAGTTTACATTCTGTGTGCTGCCCTTGCAGGCCTAATTCTGATGTACAGAGCCAAGAGGTAAGAAGTAGTGCCTTTATGAAATCTCAGCCAACAAGGTTACAGAACAAGCCACCTAGCCCCAGGATGCTTCTCAGGGAGTTTTATCAGAAGGTACAGAACAGGATGCAAAAGAAAATTTCTTAAAATTTCATGGTTCAATTACACTTATTATGTTACTAGGAGAGGTATTATGAGTATGTACACCACTCTAAAAATATTCGTGGTTTGTAACTAAAGAACTTATTTTCAGGATTTATAACAAACCAATGAAATCCTGACACATTTTTTTATCTGGGGTCTTTAATTTATGTAAGTATATCTTCACGTTAAAAATACTTCGGCTATTTAAACAACAAAACCCAAGATCAAATATGGCACATTTCATTCTTTTACACGTCTCTGAATAGCGGAAAGGGCACACTTGTCTCTAATTTAAGGGTCAGACCTTTGCTTTCTATAAAAGACAGATGAGAGAACCCCAGAACTTGGCCAGAAGTCTCCACATTACTTGTGCCAAAAGCATGCCTAAAGCAGCAGCGTCCAAACCCTCTCTCCTAGAGGGGTCTGGTTTTGCTGTTACGAAGACTGAATGCTTGGGACTTGATTCACTAAAGGGGATCAGAAAGGAATCTTTGCTAAAAAAAAATTCCAAACCAAACCACAGCCCACATTTATTTATTATATTCTGTTTTTTCAATAGCCTGCTAGTAAGAATCTTAAAGTCAAGCTTATGATATCTTGAAATATTCATTCATGTTTTCCTGTGTATTTCATTTTTCCCTCAATGATTTTAACTTTAAAAAAAGCTTCCTTCAAAGAAATGACACCTGGTCTTTAAAGACTTGCCCAGTCCTCTGCACAAATACAGTTCAGACAAACCCGTAAGAACAGTTTACTGGGTGCTCTGGCTTCAACCCATAACCCAGAAAAGACAGGCAGGAAAGGTGGGTGTATATCTTTTCACGTTTATCTGCATTACACTAAGTAAGGGGAAACCAAGTCATTAACATGCTTCCCAACCAGCTCCTAGAGGCTCTCTTTTGCCAGTGACAACACCAAACTACAAGATAACTACAAGCTCAGTGAATTATCCTGGTGGCGGCTGCATCCTCACCATCATTTTCCCCCGCAGCCTTTCCCTCCAAGAGGTGACAGGTACCCGTGCAGTCACACAACAGAAACAGAGGCCCAGCATTTGAAGAGGTCTGTGGAACAGCAAAAGCAAACTTTTTTTTTTGCAATCATCAGCTCCAGCCTGCTTCCTTGTTTGGGATGGGGCAGGATGCAAGAGGACCCACCTCTCAACTCCACGAGCTGTGACTCTGTGGTAGGGCCAGACCTACGGCACGGGTCAGAGTCAGCCCTGCCGTGGTCACTCACGTCTTTCAGACAGAATCTGGTACAGAAACCCGACATGTGGTGCTCTCCTGCCTTCAGAAGGTTTGTCAGGCATTACCCATGCAGAGCAGGAGATGCTCAGACACACCATGCGATTTAGAGAAGTATCACAATGGTCCCACAGCCTTCTTTCCCCATTGGTTTCTCTCCGCACACAGTCTGGCAGACTGTCACACAGCAATTTTCCCCTTCTGTCACCAGCAGCATTCTATCGATAACACATCTCTGCACTGTGCCCCAAGCCACAGTACCCTTGGGAGCACTCTTCACTTTTATGGATAGGAAAAAAAAAAAGGTGAGAAGGAATAACAACTGCCCATTATGACAGCCTGGCAAGTGTGTAAAGTTTTCTGACAACATGATTGTCACTAATGCACTACAAACACTAATTAAAGTGGAAATGCATGCCTTGTTTCTTCTTGCTTCCTCTAAAAGCAATCACCATTTTAAAGTGCTGTCAAAAGTGGCACCATTTAAAGGTCAGAAAGTTGACAAAAAATGTGAGCAATTAGCTGCTGTCAAGTAAAAGTGATGGTCTAAGGTTTTATACAAGTATAAGCTTGCTGTATGCACATAAAAATGAAACTGGATCAAATGAGAGTCCTTGATCTTTCTTTATTCCTTTTTTTTTTTTTTTTTTTTTTTTTTTGCAGATATGACGGTTCACAAGAGACCAGGTCTGTTTTGTACTAGCTCTGAAATCAAACCACTCTTTTTCTGGGTGCTGAATCACTATTAACGCTTTCCTTAACTCAAAAGCGGAAGCATTTGGCAGATTACATTTATACAAGTATGTTTGCATACCAGGAAAACTGAGGAACAAAAAGGTAAATTGAAGTGATGCAAGTTGCTTGACACTGCCTATCACTATTTAACTTGGTCCAAAGACAGATTTGTCAGACAGCTCTGGCTCAGAGCCAGCTTCACCTCCACAACTTACAGTACAGGAGTGTAGAGCATCTCCTTTCCGAATAGTCTTCCACACACAGGACTTGTCTGTATACAGGGTTTTACAGGCCATGGGTTTCATAAAACTCCCGACAATACTAACTACATAATAAAAAACACATTTCCAAAGTCATAGAATCATAGAACGGTTTGGGTTGGAAAGGACCTTCAAGATCATCACGTTCCAACCCCCCTGCCCTTTGAGCTCTTCAGATAAGAAGCAGTGCAACCAGAAGTTATTACAAGTGGGATATGTTATCAAACTCAACCTAAACTTTCATTTTCAGGAACTATTTAGGACCAAACTGTTAACCAACATCTAAGACTAAATCACACCTAGATATCTGAGACACAGATAAACATTATTTATTTAATGTTACTTGCAGCAGTCTAGAGAGATGATAAAGTATACATGACTTGTATCATAACCTCTATAATAATTCAAGGAAATGAAAAAGAGAGGGTCTGATCCAGATTAGTTTAAATAGAGGTGACATCAACTTCAACTGTAGTTGCTTTCAAACATATGAATTAGTTGGGGTTTTTTCTAAGGGGGGGGTGGATGACAGAAGTATGTTTAATTGGCAAATTTTTTTGCCACATTGAGAACATGCTCCAGCCCAGAAGAGAGAGAATAATCATCCAAAGAGCTAGCATTACAGATTTTTAACACCTCAGAACAAATTAAATATTCTGCCCTGCTTTTCACTAGCTAACATGACAAATAAGTTTTATTTGCTGTATTACATTTATTTTTATTTACCAAAAGTAAATCTCCAGATAGCTGCATTGATCCTGCTGCACTTGAAGCCAATTAATCTAAAGAAAACTCTTGTACAGAAAAGGTTTTAAAAAACCCAACAATGGCTGCAAAGGGCATCTTGGGGAGCTTTAATGAGATTTCTCTGCTCAGTGCAAGTTTAACATTCCCACAGAACTGATCAATACTACTTGTTTGTCCCAGATATGTCGGGGAGCATCCTGCACTTGAACCCATCTAAGAAAATCAATCTCCCCTGGCTTTTTCAGGTTTCTTCTCACAATTTTGCAGCAAGTGATCGGCCATCCAGCTGGCAGGAGTGCCAGAGACAAGACAGGTATCTGTAGGACCCCATTAATTTCCAGTCTTAGTCAAGAAGGATTTTTTTTTTTTCCTGGAGAAGGGAATACTGTGTAGTTCAACCTGGAAAGCACGTTTTCTTTACTTTGTTTCCACACATAGAAAGACCTGTGGACAAAGTAAAAACTTATACTTCAGCACTGGCAGTAGTTCTCCCATCATGAGTAGAGCAAACCTTTGAGAGGGCTTGTAACTCTTTGCAAAATTAAAAACACTAATTTAGTAAGGGTAGCAAAATCTGGCACCATTCAGTGATGACATTTTGCTGTTCTCAATCCATTTGTTTAATGCCTCCTGCCTACCTTTAAATTTCTTTTAAAGTTTTTCATTCTGATTTTACATTTCACTTTATCCTTTCTACCACTAATATTGTATCAAGACAAGAAGTGGGATATAATGGGTATTTCTCTTTCCCTTTCTTTAGTTATAAACACAAAGCTGGACAAAATTATGGGAGACTTCAGCTGTTTGGTGTCTCCTCTTGCTTCTTAAAGTAGACCCTCTTGTATTTCCATATTTCATAATAAAACATAGCCATGAGAACAGCAGGAAAAGAGGACTAGTGTCAAAGCCACCTGCAAACTACATTCCCCTTTAAATGCAGAGTTAGCGATTTGGTATACATTGGAAAAGCAAATTTTAATTTTTTTTTTTCTGAAAAGAGAGAAAGTGTTCTAAAGTGGATTGACTGTCTTTGAGCCCTTCCACCCAAACACCTCCCCCCCTTTTTCTTCTTATTCTTGGCTGTAATTTTCATTCTGTATTAATACAAAGTATGTGAAACTAATTTTTCCCCCACCCCTATATACTGTCCTAAAAAAAAAAAAAAAAAAA
>VZTO01024563.1:29982-47256 GCA_013400615.1 Syrrhaptes paradoxus
CCCCCCCCCCAAAAAAAAAAAACCCGAAAACAAGAAAACAACAACAAAGCATACACATGAGCTTAAAACAGAAAATTAAGTCAGAACCCTCTGATGATGCTGAGAGCCTCAATTTTCCAGCTGCCCAAAAGTCACATTTTGTACCTGCTGAAGACAGTCTCCCTCATCCTGGTTCAGCAGTGCCAGGCCACCGTTAACATTTGACATAGGTGGCCACACAAGATGTGAACACACAGACAAAGGATGTTCAAAGGCGATCACACTGGGGGGTGAAGCCTGCTTCTGGAGGATGCACACTGGCAGGGAACAAGCACGTTCTGGCCTTGCACCAGCATGGGCCGTAAACAGCTCTGTGATGTTAACCCAGCCTGCCCACTGTTTGCGAGATCTCCTTCTGCTAAATGTCATCTCTTCATCCAAACCACAAAGCAAACACAGTAAGAGAAGTTGAGTAAAAACAAATACCAGCTGAATTCATAGCTGGTTTTTTAATGAAGATGGCTTAAACTTACTGCTAAGAGATTTTGTACTGTTGAGGAAAAAGAACAAAAGTGTGGTTTTTTTTGGTTTAAAATTATCCACATCCTCATCACATTCTCCATACATCTTTATTTCCTATTCTATGACATTTCCAGAGACATCTAAAATGACATACAATTCTGTCAGATGAAAACATCTTCCTGCAGCCCCTCCATTTGTGCTGAACCTGCTGCCTTCCCTTCAGTTCACATACAGCTTTAATTGCAGTTGTAATGGTAAAGGTCCATATTGATCCATTAACCCATCTACCCTGCAAGACTTCACAAGTTTATTCTCATTCATACAGAATATTGAACAGTATTAAGAGCTATTGACGAGTGAAAACAGGGTCAAGGACTATGCCTCTGATGTTCGCTGCAGTATTATCCCAGCACGGGCATTTCAATAAGCTTTTGGACTGGGCAGCAAAAGTCTAGAAGAGATCCAAAACTGCAGAACTTCTCAGATTTTGCTAATTAGACACTAATTGTCAAGCATTTGCAGCATTTGGAAATGTAACTCTGAGTCAAGGGGTAGTAAAAATAAAGGGTGAATGGACTTGTTTAAACAAGAACTGAATAAAGAAGAATATCAAGACTGTGCCTGATGTTTTTCTTCCTGCTAATTAAAGCTGAACCAAGAGGGCATGCAACTCTTGACACCTAAGAAGAAAAATTCTAGACACCTCAGCCAGGAGATAAAAGCTCCCAATAAGCTAAACGTCAGCCTTGCTTCCGTGCAGTGTTGTTTGTTCCTTTCACAACATTTTGAAATGTTCCCTCACGTTACAACTATTTACTGCTGCGCGAGGCTTAGGCATACTCGCCAAGCAGCACGAAGTGGCTCTACCCATAGATGTCCCACCTCCTTTCTCTGCTGGGTGACGGTTTGCCACAACCTCTCCCAATCCCCAGAGCACCCACACAACGTCCCCAGCACTGGGGAACCACATCCCGCCCTGCCCACCCCATGTGGGGCTCTCAAATCAGTGACATCAACAGCAGGCAGAAAGCAGCTGTCACTGGATTAACATTGATATTCAAACAATCGATGGCACTTTGTCAACACGGACCGAGCACCGGGCAGCGAGCCCCGCGAGCCCCACGAGCCCTGGTGGACTGCCCCCAGCAGCCACACCTGGTTCCCTCGGGTTCCAACAGCCTCACCCCAGGGCAGGGCTGAGCCCGGTGGCACGGCTGGGGAAGGGCACTTGGGGAAGGGTTGGACACCAGTGAGGACCGAGGGGAGAAACTGCACAAGAAAGAGCTGGCTGGGGGTCTGGCTGCGGCCCAAGGTCAACCCACCCAGTGGGCTGTCCGTGTGTTCGCATCGCTGGACACTTACTCGGAAGAAAGCTTGTCTCCCAAGAAGAGCAGGAGGCTACCAGCTCAAACAATTTCTTTAGCCATGACCTTTCAGCTGGGGCTCCACTTCAGGGTTGTATGAATGGAGATGTAAGCTGGAGAAGAAACCAAAGGAACCTGGAATGGTCCAACTCACAGCCTGACTCCGACAGAAAAGCCAAGGAAGAAGCTTTTGGGCTTAGTACTAGCTAAGAAATAGGAGAAATCTTAATTATTAAAAGATGCAATTAAGAGTACCAACTCAAACTTAGATTTGGATCTTGCCTGTGCTTAGGGTTTTATGCAAATTGCTTTCAAATAAACGAGCGAAAGGCAATTTTATCACTAATTTCCCTCTTTGGGGGAACAATATGGAAGGCGTTTCATGCAGACTACCATTTGTGTTAAAAACAGGGGGTTTTTGGTTTGGGTTTTTTAGTATTTTTGTGGTTTAAAAAAAATAGAGTTAGGAATATAAGAATAATTCAGGCACAGAGAAAATCTGATGTAAACAAATCTTCCTTGATTATAACTTTCCATAGTGGTGACAGCCACGAAAGAAAAAGCAAGAGATTTTTAACCTCTCTTACTTCAGTCAGGACACTAATAAAGTGTGGCTATAAGAAAGAAAACTGGCTTATATATACACACACACAAAAAAAACCCCTTCTTGTTCCTTTCAGTAAGTGTGTTCTCCTGCTCTCAGGAGCAGCCCAAACATACGTGCAGTGGTCACAGAAGGAAGAATAAGATATTGGAATAGATTCAACATACTGAGCAAATCCCTTGAGTTTTTTATTCCCCCATCATTCTCTTCCCTCCAGATGCTACTCAGGAATTTTACAAAATTAAGTTACATAAAAATGCTTTCACTTCCATGAAATAGGAATTTCATTTCATCTTATTCAGACAACCTAATAGCTATACAGATTGCTGTACCCAATGTTGCATAGGAAACCACCTAAAAAAAAAAAAAAATGAAGTCTTCTTCACTAAAAGAATGAAGAAAATACGTTTGAGAAGACTGACATTTGCAGTAGATATATGTCTGCTTCTGTTGTAAAGTGAAGAGTCACTGGTAGAAGCAGAATTTAAATAAAATATCTTGTTATAAAAGGTGTGTCATACCCATTTACAACAGGAAAAAAAACTTACTAAACCCAAGACTGAAAAAAAAATATTATTCATTGAAAAGAAGCCACATGATCAGATGCATAAAGATAATCTTGATGCGAATGCAGTTATCTTCTATGGGATAATTTAAATTGAATTCCCCTCATAGAAGACCCATTAACCAGGTATAACAAAACCCATAATTAATCTGAAAACAAGAATGTAACATTAAGTTTCCCAGCACCTCAAGTTTTCTAATGAGGGAAACATTTCCTGCTATCTTTCATCAGAAGAGAAATCTAATAAAGTTTTATTAAAATGTACAGTAACAGAACAGATAGGTTTAAAGTACAGCCTCTGTACAGGGTAATGAGATTTTGGCTCATAAAAATGCTTAGACTTTGATTAAAGAGATCAATGAACCCTAGAGAAAATTAGTTTAGCAAAAATATATATGCAAGTCCTGCAGAATATCATTTAACTGAAAATGTAGTTTGTAAGCTTCAGTATGAAACAGAGCATCTTTCACAAAAGAATATAAACGAAGGAAATGTCACGGTAACAGATTACTAAGACTAACAAACCTGAGGTCTTTGACAAAGGACCAAGGGGCAGCAATAACCCCTAAGGGAAGCCACATACAAGCAAGCTCAGGAAAGAAACTGTGAGGAAAGGCAGAGCATTGCACAGCCACAGAATCATCACAAGGTGCAGCGGAGGGTGATGGAGGGAGAGTACAGCTCCCACAACGGATGCCCTGCACAGAGACAAAAATTATATCTGAACTCTTCTCCATAGCAAGTTCTTAGACAGATGTGTCTGTTTCAACTGGCTATACAACCACTGCATTGCTCCACGACAAAATATATAGTTCATATCTTCAGAAGACATAATGAAAAAAAAAAATAAAGTTTAGAATTTGGAAAATTTGTGTTTTTCTTCCAGTTGCAATAATACATAAAAAATGCATTTAAAGTTTTCTAGGCAATAAACATAAATGTTCAGCAGTACATACTACTAAGCAAGTAATCACCATCACGTTGTAACAGCTTGGAGTCCCTTGCAGATCCAAAATACGCTTTCATGTCCAGACCCACTGCAAATGTCCGAGGTCGCCAAGTACCTCTCTTAATCTTCTCACTAAAAGAACCTCGTCTGACTGCAGCCTGTTTTCCCCACTCCAGAAGTATCTAGCAGTGACAGAGTTATTGTTTAGCTTCTCTTGCACCCTTTGAAAGGACAGGCCACAGTATGTGTTTGTACACACACAGAGGAATATACAGTTTTGAGATTCCTTCAGGTTTTCATTGAGCTGGTTTTACCTGTTCATTTAATTTTCATTTAATGGTACAACTGATATAAACACACCTTTCCAAATACCTTGCTGGAGTCCACCCCCCAGTCCCCTAAAGCAAAATAAACATTATCAGTTCAATTTTATGCAGTGGTTGCGTGAACATTGAGAATAGCCACTCAAGTTATAAAACATGATAAATAATCTTCAAAAGGAATAACATTGCAGAAAAAGCACTTTGGAATGGCTATATGCTAAGGAAAAAAAAAAAGTAATCTGACAAGCAAATACCATTTCTGAAAGCCAAACATCGCTGAGGAAATTAGCTAAACATGAGCCTAACCTAACCCGAGGCAGAGAAGTTTAGGATATTACCAAGCAGCAGCAAGAAAGCATCGGCCTTTCAGCTACATCCCACTCCTGATCTATCACTGTACCCCTTTTTTAAAACTATGTACAACAGTTTTTAAAAGTTGCAACACCAAAACAAAAGGTTTCAGTGGGTAATGTCACATGCTGCAGCATAGCCAAATATTTGTTGATGCTCGCAGTCCTGGTACATGTTATCTAGATGAAGCAAGAGCGGGGCAAATAGCTTCAAATACTCTTACAGCTACCAGTAAGACGTCTGAATACAATTAGTTTCCTTCTGATCGTAGCAAGATTTGAGAGATGCATACACATAGAGACACAATACAAGGGGGGCTGGTGTTCATAACAGGTAACAGTGGTTAAAAAAATAGTTACTCCTACTCAAACTGCTAAACTAAAATTTACATGGATAGCTTAAGGGATAACACACATACTGAGTAAAAACATTTCCAAATAGAAAAGTGTGAGCAAGAGGCTTTGGAATAGCTGTGCTCGGGGTTCCAGCCCCAGCGGTGCACCAGCAGCTCCTGGCTGGCATTAGTCAGGCAGATCTCAGCAGAGAGCAATTTGCAGCCCTTGAGGATGAACTGTATTCAAAGGATCACACAAAGCCCCGGAGCTGCTCCAGGCCTGCGTGACATACGGCTCTTCAGCTGGATGTGTTCCACTAAGCCACTTCATTGGCCTGCTGCAGCCTCTGGATAAAATAAATCGCTTGGCTGGCCCTGGTCCCTCAGTCGTGAACAACAGAAGCAGCAGCCGTAAAGTCACCTGCTCCCGTCTCTCTGCCAACCAGGCAGCCACCAGGGACACTCCACTGGGAGCCACCCGCAGCCCTGAGGGCAACCAAGGCCCCGGGGCACAGCCCTCGGTGGGGCCATCAGCAGCCCCTGGACAGGAAGGCAGAGAGGGAAGAGAAAGCCAGAGGTGCTGCACTGGGGAGACTGGGAAACCACAGAAAGACACAGGGAAGGAAAGCAGTCCTGGCCTGGGATAACATGGTCAGCAGCACTGTCCCCCCACACACCCCAGTTCACTGCCAGACAAACCGCCAGCCATCCGCTGCCTGGGAAAGGGTTGGTAGCAGCTGATCAGGAACGGCTGCTCTGCCCTGGTGAGACCACATCTGGAATATCGTGTCCAGTTCTGGGCCCCTCGGTTCCAGAAGGACAGGGAACTGCTGGAGAGAGTCCAGCGCAGAGCCACAAAGATGATGAAGGGAATGGAGCACCTCCCTTATGAGGAAAGGCTGAGGGAGCTGGGTCTCTTTAGCTTGGAAAAGAGGAGACTGAGGGGTGACCTAATGAATGTTTATAAATATGTGAAGGNTCGTCAATACTGCCTGTTCCTAAGTCGTTTTGTTCAGCCACACAGAAATTAGGGGATCATCATTGTCCATAAAGATCTATGCAAAGGGAACAACTAACAAGGGAGGGGAGCCAAAAATAGATAAGATTAGCAGGTTTAATCTGGAAGTGAATAACAATGGCCAAAGAAGGATTTCAACCATCCAGAACAGTGAAGCCATAGGAAGGTGTGCCGGTCATCAACTAACGTGAACTTCTGAATAGCACCAGACATAACAGTCGCTTACAACAGCAGGTGATTGTGTTTCAGGACTTGGAAGATCCCTTCCAGTCCTCCCTTCCTGGGAGAGAGGGGGTCAGGAGAAAGTCTGCCTTCCCCCAAATCAATAGTACTCTCACTGTCTGCAAGGCAGATAGGTTTCTCCAGGGATTTGCAAACTAGATGCTCAAAGTATTGATTTTAAGAACAGTTTTACTCATCAAAAAGACTTCTTTTTTTTTTAATAAAAACAGGTCAGTTTAAAACAAGACAATCCCATGCTTGGAAAAACTGCTTGTTGGACAACCAGTAATTGATGTAACTTTTACAGTTGTCTTTTTTTTTGCTATGCTAAAGGTAAGGCTGACTGCCAAAATATTAGCCTTGGGCTTCTTCAAAGAGTATAACATTTCCATATTAAAGAGCATACTGTGTCTTAAAACAACAAGTAGTTTGTTAAAAGACCCTATTTTTCCTAGACTATTTAAAAGCCTAAATTTATCATTAACTCATAGAAAAAGTGTAAATTTTTCTTGGCTTTATAAGCACTAACAAAATTACTTTAATTTAGATTTTCCTACAGTGTGTACCTTTGCAGCAATATGTACCATAGTACCATGAAAGTAAGAACATTTCCGTAATTATAGTCATTTTACTACAGATGAGTATGTCCAATTTAACAAAGCAATGCTCAATTGGGCACCCAAAAGAAAAAAAAAAAAAAAAAGGGCTTAATCTACAGACGAACACAATTAGGAGTCTAGAACAGCATGCTAAATCATCAATCATACAACGGATACTCTGCTTATTCTGCTGATTAAGAGCACAGGCAGCTGTTAATCCATCTTTGAAGCTAGATTCTACTATCTTTCAGTTTTAAATGAGCAGCAGACATGAGAAAAATAGAAGTGAGACATAGAGTTATTATATACAATGCTTTGTAGGAAACTGGGTTTGGGGAGCAGCTTTTTGTACAGTGCTCCAAGATTATTCCACTCTGATACACAGAAAAACAAGATAAAGCAGTCAGGAGAATGCTCCAGGTTGAGATATATCCCAAATATACCAATATGTACTCTATCGCTTTTCAAAAGTTAGAAACAAGCAAACAAAACACAACTAAACAAGAAATCACAACCCTAGAGAGTTACGGCTGTCTGCTCACAAAGATTAAGAACTTTAGAAACATCAAGTCCACCTTATTTTGCTCTCTAGTTCAACTCTAGGCTCAAATACAGATTAGCCCTAAAAAACAGGGGGAGGAGGATTTCCCCCCCCTTTAAGTATTTCCATAACACACAACACAGAACTTCCCACTAGTCCTTCCAGCCCATCTAGGGATACATACTGCTTGGTTTAACTGAGACCCCCCAGAACAACATTTCCCAGGGGACCACTCACCTCTCACAGCAATTTCCCCCTCAGGGCTCTGCCCCTCTCCAGCTCCTGCCAGACACCGCAGCACCCCAACAGCAGAGCTCCCTCTTTCTCTGGCACAGCTGAGCTACATAAGGGACAATTACCTCCCCTCCCACCTGAAAGCTATCATCACACCACCAGCCAGCTGTGCTCCTTGAAGACTCCCCTGTGCAACCCTGCAGGCATCTCCCCAGGAACAACCAGGAGGCACCCCAACCCCAGGGCTTGTGTTAACCTGAAACAGAGAGAAGGAGGCTCATAACCAAGCTCAACTGCTCTCTCCACCCTGGCAGGCAGGGCCCTACTTCGGTCCCTGATTCCCATTACTCAGCAGCAGCCAGAGGCAATCCCCAAGGACGTCTCCCAGCCCAGTTTCACCTCCCCCAGGGCCCTCTCCGTGCCCTCTGCTACCCCCATGAAAGGAGTGCAGCCCACCCAGAGCCACCCTCAGCTATGCTGGCAGCAGTACAGAGCCCAAACGACTGAAGGGAAAGAGGGGAAAGTGTTTTAACCTCAGCAAATTGACGAATGAATATTTTATATTGCATCTAAATCTCCTGTAAATGGATGCACCAAGGTGATAAAACAGGCAAGCAGCAAGAATGGAAAATCTTTCACAAAATCTGGACAGCAAAATAACTTACTCAAGGCAAATTTAATTAATATTAATTAAAATGAATGCCCAAGAAGGGTGGGGGGAGAAGGATTGGCATGATAGATTGTGACCTCTCAAGAGAACAGAAAACTATTGCTTGGTTCAACACACATGGCAGAAGAATTTTATTCAAATTGATTAACTGATCTCTTCCAAGTAGCTTAAGCTTTGCATCTCTAACCACTTAAGTCAATAGGATTTTTGACATTGATTGTAGCAACCACAAACTGTGCTTTACAGACTCGCTCACTACACATCTGTAGAACACTGTAGTTCTCAACATTCATTTATCTGAGCAGACATTCCCCATGTGACATTTTCCACTTACTCCTGGAGAAAAAAACATCTAAAAATTCTCAGAGAAAACAACACAGGCCTTCCTACTATATACCCTTTGGGCTGAAAGTCTCCCTGTAAAATCTAAATACAGTCAATGAAAAATGAATACTGAAGGGGATTTTGAGACATGGCCAAGGAAGGATTAGCTGTTCCTTGATGTTGCTGACAGATACTTATTTCACTTTCCCAATGGTTATTTTTCATCCTAACTGAAATCTTCTTTGCCACTTTACTTTTTTCTTATCCATCAAGTTATTCAGCTTATATCCCTCCTTTCCAGAGTGGCCGTTCCTTTCCCTGGACAAAGGAGATGTGTCTCTTTCTAGAATAAACAACCCACACTCTCATACCTCCCATTTTCTACATCGCTGTTCTTTCTCTTTGCTTGCCATCTCCACGTGGTCCAGCTCTTGCTTGACATGCAGTGAATACAAGAATGGAAACAGTTTCCCAGCCTAAATCTTAGCAATTTTTTCTGTACCCTGGAGCAATATGGCCCAGTCTTCTTGACATCTTTCTAACACAAGTGATGAAGCCTGCTGCAAGGTATCCCACGTGTAGGGAAACGCAGCCCCACGCACCTCTGCCTTTGCCTGATCTGATCTTCCAGCCTGATCTGTGTGGTGCACCGGAGCAGCAAAGCATAGTCAAGAATTGGTTTGGCTTCAGAGAGAGAGAGATTAGAGAACAAACACACTGAGTATGAAATCTAAAAACAAAAAGCATTTTCTTGTCTAGGAAAACAGGGTATAAACGTTCTATGCTGCAAGACAGAGATGCAAAAAGAAACGCCAAGATGGATACAGCAACATAGGAAATGACAGTAAGCAGAGCTTGTTTTTCACTGTGTTCATCTGTCCAGGAAAAGGAGGACAATGCAGGTATTATTACCCTCTGTGCCTTTCATATCACGCAGCCTACGAGTCTGGCTGTGATATTTCATGATGGCCTAGCCCACCACCACTGAATAGAGCACACTGCTTTTCTGAAAAAGACGTACATATTCCTGTCAGCTACCAACTTCAAAGCTTCCAATGGCAGAAATAGTAATCCATCTAGACAAAAAGAAAAACTAAACGTGATTCTGCAGAGGAAGAAGTGTTAAAATTCTTTGTTACCTTTGTGATTACATTGATCTGTTCTAGTTTCCCCTCAGAGGTGTCAATAAACAGGATTTCACCAAGGAGACTTCCAAGCCCAGGCTACATGCTAGGAGGAATCTGTGCCTACTCTTAGGACTTCCTAGAGAGAGATTGCTACGATTGACGTAGACACTTTCCAAAGTAGATACATAATAGTATAAATAATAAATTAAGGCTATTTTATAACCACAACAACCCTTGGAATATAAATTGTGGATTTAACTATGGATCACATACAACATCACTTTTTTTTCACTTTCTTCTCAAGTGCAGTCCTAGTTTGTAATCATTTCTTGCAGTTCAGGTGTAGCTCATCCTGAAGGACAGGGAAGCCAGGTTCGCAGGGAAAACGTGTCGTCATTGCAGCCAGCCACCTTGCAATGAAGCACTCCTCTTCCACACCAGTCATTCCTAGTCTCTTTAATTCAGTATAAATTATGAAACTCAGAACAGCTATGTCATTATCTTATTTTTTCTGTGGGTTCTGTAGGTGACCCGTTTTGTGCCCCTGTGCAAGGAGCAGGAAGGAGCAGAGCCCACACATTCACAGGCCAGTCAGTGCCTGAGATCACTTTCCTGCATTCTCAACACAGCAGCTGTGAATGTTCATTTATGGTGATTGCACACCCAGTGATGGTGCAGCACCTATTAAAGTATATTTCCAGTCAAGGCTCAGTGAACAATTAACAACCTTGCAGTGATACGATAGTTCAGTAATTCACGCAAACACCTCAAACCACCTGTGTTCAGAAACGTTAAATCTCTGCTGTTAAAAGTGTTCTTATCAGCAGTTAGTTAATCTCATGATAAATCTGAGCAGTGAACTTAATAGTTTAGAAACAGAGTCAAAAGAAGCAATGTACAATTTTTATTTTAACACATTTCTCTAATTGCTAATTGGACCTTCCTGGACCATGAAGATAATTAGGTTATTTTTTCCTCTCATTTTCTGATATCTCCACTTCTGCGTACACTGTGCCTGGGAGAACACAATGTTCCAGCTGAGGGAAAAAACCACTGAAGGATGGTAATTAGAGAAAATAGCAATGCAGAGTTGTGACCCACATCACGAACATTAACATGTACTCAGTGAAGAGATCCCACTAGAAACAACCAGCTAATGACTGTGTGAGAAGTGCCTTAAGTTATTCTGCTTCTTGAAAAGGTGCAAGCTACAGAGCAGGATAAAGTGCTTGCTGGCAAACTGAAAATGGAATTTGCAGACAGGTCTCCACTCAAACCTCACATCAGGTTTCACATTTACAATTTTAATATGTTTGTACACTGAGGGCATAGAGAGGAGAAAAGCTACTCCAGGTACGGACAGCATATCTGGCTTAGAAAGTGAAGAAGCTTTTTGTTTCTTGTTTTGTTAAAGTGAGGAAAATGCATTTCATTGTAAGAACGTTTGAGGTAACAACATGTTATTGAGGCAACAACAATATATTTTTTAAGACACCTGTATATATTTTAAGATGTCTGCATATATTTTTAAGAGACACAAAAGTGTTGCTTGGTAATTTGAGTATTGGACTGTTACTTGGGATACTGTGTTTATTCCTGACCCTCTTTCATCTTAGTTCACATCTTTCTGTAAATTTTTACTTCCAAAGCTTGTACCCACACACAGAAATCTCAAAACTTTGCTCGAGCTGTGATGTCCAATGGCATCCTAAAGAGTAGGTATGACTCCAGGCCTGAGCAGAAACCTCTCCAGGTTTTGTTTTATTCATATGAAAGTCAGGCAGTAATTAACCATTTGGGGTTTTGGGGGGTTTTTTTGGTTGTGGGTTTTTTTTTTTTTTATTAGCCATCTAAAAAGCTCACAGACAGCACTACCTCTCCTCCAGCACAAGACTAGTGGAGGCAGTGAAGGGAGGTGCACTCAGAGCACAATTTCACAGTGGAAGAATTTATCTTCAGCAGAAATCTTACAGAATAAATTTGCATTAAAAATATAATCAGGAAGACTCCTCAGCAATTTGGTGTAGAGACAGAGGATCTTAATGTTGGGGTAGTAACTGCTATGTGCCTGGTCTTAACCTATGAGAAGATACAAGGTTTGTAGTCACACTTGTTGTGCCTTATCCCATAACTTGAAGTTGCACCCATGCAGACATGACTGCTAATTTATGGGCCCTCAGAGACCTGAAGAGAAAGCCCCATATAAGAAGAAATTAGAGACTTTCAAATTTCTGCTGAAAAGAAAAGGCTGAATTCGTTTTCAGTTCTGAAAAATAATATTTTTATTTGAAAACTTACTCCTTCTGTAGCACTCTTACCAGAAATTATTCCCTTTACTCAGTAACCATAATGTAACATGGAGGACAAAAAAAGTTATGAGCTTGAGACTTTTGAGAAAATATACGTAAAAGAGCCAGGAAGAAGAAACTGGTTTATTACTAATATGTAACCTTATCAACTCTCCACCTTCATAATTATCTTCTTGGTTCCAGTGAATCTTTAAAAATTATTTGAGAAGCTTGGGAACCATGGTGTCCTACCAGTCCTTTCAACTGTGCATTGGGTTTGTGTGGTGGGGTTTTAGCAGCCAGGAAGCTACAGGGATGGCTCCTGTGAGACACTGCTGGAAGCTTCCCTGGCTCCAGGTTGGACCCACCTCTGGCCATGGCTGAGCCAGTCAGAAACGTTTTAACAAAGGAAGTAAAAAATAATTTGTATGTCGTATGATAGTTACCTTGAGTCACACAGGTATGTTTGACGTACATCACACTGAAATACTAACGCAGAGACAAATGTGATAATTTAATATAACTTAAAAGAAATGTCTTGATAATTAACAAATAACATTTTTTACAGTCTCTCAGGAACAGCAGTGGCAAATTTATTTCACTATTTTTTCCAAAGAAACTTGTTATGACATTGATAATCCCTTTAACCTGAATTAGTCTGTTTCTGTAAAGATAAAACAAACAAACAAAAAAAGAACAACATGGAAACATAGTAAAGATTTCATTCAGTTTTCCCTGAAGGCTTCCAAGAAGTTTCAATTATAGTTGTGTCAAACTTAAACACTCTAATTGTCCATACATGCATGTTATTTTGTATATTTATACTCCATGACATTTCTGGTAGAAAAAAAAGACCACAGTAAAAAGTTCCTAGCAAACCATGACTGAAGGCAAGCTTTAGACCAATTATACATCAATTACAATTCTATTATTGTAGCTATTACTCATATGAGTTGTTCATGTGTCTAAATAAACCCCTCTCGTTGGTGCAATTCTCCAAGCTGTACAGGCAATCCAGGGTGCCACCAGGTAGAAGACAGGACACAGAAACTGGGGTATTTTCTGCTGTGCTTAAGTACTCCTAGTGAGAGTTTTATAAATCTAAATGATCTTTAATGCTCCCTCCAACCCAATCCATTCTATATACATACTGTGCAGACTTGGTGTTGATTTCATCAATGTTTGGATTAAAATTAAAACATTTGGGGTTCATAAATCACAGCAATTAACTTGTAAACATGAAATATTTGGTGCCGTTGGTTTGCAGGGTGCTCACCTCTTCAGTGAACAACACCTCAAAATACTGAAAGATGGTATTCCGAAAACATCACACAGTATTTGACAATGAGATACTGATTTTTATCAGCACTATAATACACTACGCTCACTGGATGAAAATAGGGAAAAAAAGTCTGTTTTCATGTCAAATTGTGATTCAGTTCTTGTCAACATAGTAGCAATTAGGCTAGAAAAGCATATTGATATTTGTATTTTGTGGAACTAAAATGCACTATATTTATCAGCCTCAGTGCTTTAAATTAAATATTGACAAGAAAAGATTGGGAAAAATTATTTGTTATTCCATCTGCCACTCAAAATGTCAAGTGTGAGCAATACCATTTTCCAGTCTTTCCTGATATATGAGCACCATCAGATACTGTTTATTTTTGCTTTGTGATGGCAGGAAGAAAAAACAGTCAAAACCATAAAGGTCAAATTGTTCCTTCTGGTTTTTCAAGCTTTTTAATCCTCTTCCAATGGACTTGGATTTTCAGAAAGATGTGGATGACAGCAGTTTTAAGAGAACTGAAAACCAGTTCTGATATTGAAAAGCTTTTGAAGAAAACAAAATGTATTGATCATAGGACAACAAAGAAAGTAATGTTATAAAAACTATTAAAGGTTTATAGAACACTACATTTGTCTTCATATGTTACTAGCAGTCAGCAAGGATGAGTGTGGCAATAGGGACCAGTTAGAAACATTAACAAAATGTCTGGATTAAATTTAAACAAAACCTCTATAAATTTACCCTGCTATGAGAAATGGCCCTTCTACACTTCCACAGAAGCACAACTGTTCAAATGACAGCTAATGGTCGTTTGGAATCCAAGGTTTAAATTAGAGTCTCCTTGTAATGATTGTGTGTGATGCATTCGATGATTATAACGGGATTATAGTCCGTACATGGTGGGATAATATTATACGGACTATATATAGTTGGTACTTGAATTTATTAAATGACCACGCCCCACATTTATTTCTGTATGAACAAAACTCGCTGAGCCCTTTGCAGGCAGGAACTGTAAGCATAACTATTTTACACTTATTTCCAAACTAGATAATTTGGGAGAACATTGATTAAAAGCTATCTACCTGTGTGATATCTGATTTGAAGTTTAATGGAGGTGCTTAGCTGAAGAAGAATCTTCTCTTGAGGTTTGGTCATTATTAGCTTCGAGTAAGAAAATTCTGTCTTTCAGTGGTTGACTGATTTTTTTAAACTAAATTTTACTTATTAGAAACTGCTTAAAGCTTAGAGCTGTTAAGACAGATGCCACTGAGTTGGAAAGGCTAGCTGCAGCTGTCCTACTAATTCCAAACACATGTATTGATTGCCCAGCTCTGCAAGTTATCCATATTGTTGTATTTGGGGGGGTAAATGCAGATATATCTGCAAAACAGCATTGGAAGAGTCAGTTATTGCTAGCAGCAAGCATATTTAATGACAAAAGAGTATGACTTCTCAGCCTAACATACTCATCTGCAGATGTTAATGAGGTGGAAAATTAAAAAAGACAACAGTATGTGGGGCTTGCTAATTCCAGCCACTCAAGTAACTTATTTTACTTGTCTAGATCTAAGATTTTCTTGGCCAGAGATCACCACGCTACTGATTTAAATCACAGAAAGTGTGAAAGTGTAAATTACTGAAATTTGTTTTCACTTGGGGCTGTTTGGCTCATCTGCAAAGATGTACAAGTTAATTATTTTTATTCTATTAAAACAATATCACTAATGAGATGTGAGCAGAAGGAAGAAAGGGCATGCAGCTGAAGTTATTGTCAGATTCTCTGCTGGTAGTGCTATTTCACTTGTCCTTGAGAATAAAATAACAAGTAGATCCATATAATGTAAGAAGTCAAATTACAGTTTTTCTCAGCCTGCTTCACATAATAACTAACAAGTTCATCATGAAGTCCAAAACTACATATCAAAAAGAGCAACAGATCTGTACTAAGTACCTGAAAAAGCAGAAATTAGACTTTAAAAAAATGCATATTTGTATCTCAGTGCTATAATCAGCCCTCTACTAATTTATAGAATTGGGATCTTGGCTGAGCAGTCGTTAGCTCAGTACAGAGGCATGCATTTTGTCACCAGTAGCCAAGTGGCTGGGTAACAATACATCTTTTCTTTCTTCAGACAAGTCTTAGAGGCTTATACATCCTTTTTTTTTTTTTCATCTTCTGAGCAGTGTCAGATGCAGTCATTATCACCATTTACAGAAGCATGCAGCACTGGAAGAGCCCAGCATGCCACAGGTACCACACGTACCCCTGTGCTACAGCTTCCAGAATTCCAGTCCTGAGCCCAGTACCAAATCCAATTCAAATCAAGGAAAATTTTACCAGCTCTCATGGGCGAAAGGTGCTTCATGGCTTGACTTTCAAAATTCACAGTTGCGTCTGATCTCTTGTACTAGATTCATCTTTGTCGGTGACTGAAACAAGACAATTGCAGAGTTTGCTCTTTTTAATTTGCATGTTTACTTTCAAATGTATACATACATCTCAGTGTTCAAATGCTGCTCAGCAGTTCCCATTGGTTTAGACACTGGGTCACGAAAGCAGAACTGAAGAGGCTAAAACGAATGCAAAATATTGCGTTCACTGTTTACACACTTTTTTTTTTGTCATTTTAAACCCTGAAAGTTAAAGAAAGAAAAAGTGCATGTGACATTTTCCATTGACATTGTTGTCCTTCCAAGTCTTAGAGATATGGTATGACTTTAATGACACAGTTACTATTTTTTGCCTTCCAAGCAATCATGATCTCAATGGAAGTGACAGTAAGAGATGCTCCCACTGAAATTGTGTCTCAGGAGACAGAGCTTTAATGGAACAAATTCAATACACCTTTGACACAATGAAAACACTATTAACAGTAACTAAAATGTATTCATAAAATCAATTTATTTTCAAAAGCAAAATCCTGGGTTTTAAAGAAAGAAAAAATATTTGTGATGCTTTGCATTGACATTGTGTTCCCCCTCCCAGAAGCCCTACAGATGCAATGTGACTCTAGTGGCACAGCTTCTGTTTTTTCTCTTCTAAGGAATTCTGATCTCCATGGAAGTGACACTAAGAGATGCTCCCATTGAAATCATATTTCTGGGGACAGGGTTTTCATGGAATTGGTTCAATCTACCAACGACACAGTGAAAAAAACTGGTAAGAGTAACTCAGGCAAATACAAATACAAAATCCTCAATAGCTGAGACTGCAAAGTAAGGACAGCAAATGCCACAGCTAGAACAGAGCCCTGATATATTTTTCAAAGAGGAGGATGAACAAACAGGCTTGCCATCAGTAAGCCCATATTATATTTTGAAGAGAAAGCTAATAAAGTTTCAAAAATTCAGCACAGCAGAACAAAAAATTTTTATTCCATTCTTAGTCTTTGTACCTAAACTCTGTGACAGCAAAGATCTTCATAAACTGCCTCTGATAAAAGGACACTCTTTCCATGATAATTGCAAAAAGCAGAGGGGCCAAAGTGACTGTAAAATGCAAACCTAAGATATGAGGCATGGCTATAGGAAAGAAAAAAAAACAAACACCAAACAATCAATCACTGATTGAGTCTACCGTCAAGATCACACTCTGTGGTTTTAATCCACTAGTCTAAAGATTATTTCATGCAACTTCACCTCACAGGAACAAGGGAGAAAGGACAAGATGGGCAGTAGCATTCATCTTTCTGTGTCCTCTCCACAGGAGCTACACGTACACTACAATTATGGATCATGCCTCCTGCAGATGAAGCGTTTGAAAATTTTATCAGCATCAGTTAATGATTTTTACTGCATAGGCATTAATGGAAATCTGTTCATATTCATAATAGCAAGCCTGAAGGACTTTCACGAAAAGATCAGAATGTTGGTTTAGTCACACAACATTATTTCCTCTGTCAAATGTCAAACTTCTGCTACAAACTCTTGACAATAAATGATGTTCCTGAAAAAAAAAAAAACAAA
>VZTO01024563.1:47901-61395 GCA_013400615.1 Syrrhaptes paradoxus
CCAATAAGGAAAAGAAAACTGAAGTGCCTTTCTTTTAACCTTTCTATATGCACTTAGATGCAGATCTGAGAGGAACAGACATGATGCTACATAAAGCTTTTTGATTCTCTAGCTTCTAAGGCCAGGAAGACTCTGGGGCACTCATGGATCTTGGCATCCAATTGTTCTGCCCTCAGCCTGGCTGTCCACAGCCCCAGCATGCAGTTCCTATTAACAGGGTCTATTCAATACACCCACCCTTGCCCTGTCACGTCCCTTCCCACTTGCTGACATGTTGATTGCTAGGATGATAATCAGAATCTTCATATTTTTCCATATGTAAAATTCCCTAGGATCACATTTTCAAAGAGGTCTCAGACTGATTGCTAACATTTCATCAGCAGCTTTCATGTCTGGAACTCTGTACACACAAAATTCTTCCCATATTCGTACAGATTGAGAGATCTGGCATCAATCAAGCAGCAAAGGAGCTCTCTGAACTGTATGCTCCAGCAGCTTCAGTTGTTTGAAGTCCACAAAAGAGCTACATCATGCTCTTTGCTGTTGAACATCGCATGTGAAGTCAGTGTCCTCTAGTTTTTCAAGCAAAAGTTTGATAGTAAAAAACTGTAAAAATACTCTATACTGAGTGCTGAAAAGGCAGATTGCAGCAGCACTAGAACAAAGATGAGCTCGTTTTTGCATTTCTTTTTCCTCAACTTCCAATCCTCTTCCAACTTTTCTACTTATTTTCTTTATGCTCTTCTACACTCACTAAAATGCACTTTTACATTTACATTTGAAAATTGTCCTTGTGTACTGTCTAATAATTGATTTTGTGTATCAAAACAAATAGAGTCCTTGGGAAAATCTCATTAATGAGTATGGTTTTGGTAATAATTTTCAATGTTTTTACCTCATTTTTATTTTCTGTTAAAGAATACATCTGTACACAACATAAATCTAAATTTCCAGAATAAAATATATCTGTTTTGGGGGATAAAAACACATACAAATGCTTGTTGTATCAGTCTGGAAAAAATTCATTTTAAAGCACAGGTAACATGGTACAGTCAACGACCGACACCTTATCTACTGATCACCAGACACAAATCTCAACATGCCTCTTTGGATTGAAGCCAAAATCATGTGTCCGGAAAGTGACAAAACAAACAGTATTTTGTGCTTCAAGTACCAGATGAGTGGGACTGTACAAATGCTGGGCTCCCTTCCAAACCTCCACAGGTGGCAAAACAGAATTGCAAGCAAGCAATTGTCTTGTGGTAAGGATTCTCTTTTAGTCTGCACCCAAATATTTCCTCATTTTTATCTAGGTCAATGATTTAAGTTATTTTATGCCAAGATTTCTAATCAGTTATTTATAAAAGATATTATTTTAATCGTGATATGTGCTACTTTACCAGCGGAACTAAGGAAGAGAGTGAATATTCCCATTCATTTTTAATGAATATTTCTGGACTAAGAGGGAGTGTGGCTTCCCAAGGGACAATTCAGTGTTGTCCCAAGGCAAAAATTGGTCTCCCTTGGCCCTAGGCAAACCAATCCATTTAATGTTAGCTAGCTGTTGAACCCAAGTAGATTCACACATGTCCTTACATTCAGAAGCACATTTGTTATTAAGTTTTGTCATTCAGCCTCTAACTTGTCCTCCCAACAAATAGAGTACAGTAGGGAAGGCAAGCTCCTGTATACAGCCATCTTTTGGGAGAAGAACAGGTTGGAGGTGGCTCTCATCTCCCCTGTGCCGGATTGCTCAACCTCCAGCAGGAGATGCTGGAGCTACAGGGTTCCTTCCCCCTGTGCCAGGCTCAGAGTTAGCATGTGAAGGGTTCGATCCCAAATGAGACTGTGAAAAGCAATCATGTTCATTCTTCTTTAAAACATTAGGTACCTTCAGCTAATGATAGCACATAATAAAATGAACAGCATGAAAAACTGCCTATAAATTCATAGTGAAAGAGAAGAAGGGTCCAATTTGCTTATTTTATTATTTCAACCAATATTGGTTACACGTTTAATTCACAGCTAAATCGTCAATTATACACATGGGTACACTCTTCTGAAAGGTGACATTCCCTGAACAAGGATGAACAAGATATAAGCTGGAGTAGTGCTGTTTCTTGCTATATACATTACTTCCACCGTGCATCAGCAATGTTTTATGGATAGGCCTTTCAGTATGTATCAGCACTGAGCGATGGAACAAACGCAGAAGTATTTCCAGAATAAGCTTTCAGTTTGTGGTGGGATCTAGATACATTGCTTTGGTAACATTAATGAGGACAGCTTTCAGGAGTAACACATTGTTGTATTAAATCTGCAGAAAGCCTATAAAGTCATGTACCAGCAGCGCTTCAGAGCAGAAACAGAATAGCAATTATCAGTGCCGCAGACATACAACATGACAAATGCTTCAGACAGAAATGTCACAGAAAAACTCACATCTCCTCTCGTTATAAAATGCTCTTTGTTTCTGTCATGGCCACCTTCCCTCCTTTCCCTCCTTCAGTATTCCTGAAATAGTGAACCGAGACAGAAGGGAGAAGCACATTAGTTGACTCTGAGGGACAAAAAAAGGCTGTACACACACAACAAACATTTAGTACACTCAAAATGGTTGCGAGTTATTGTGAACGTAAAGGAAATTATCAGGCTAATATTCAGCAAGGAAACAGACAAAATCTACTGAAGTAAAAAATCTTTCTTGACTTTTGCACTCAGCATTAACAGATGAGATTTCTTTTGCTTGCCACAGGCTAGAGTTGTTGCTCACACAGCAAAGTGGACTGGGAGTTGGAGCCTGTCATTAAACAAACACCTCATTCCGGACTAGGTCCAGCAAAGCTTTCAGCAACTGTTTAACTTCAAATATAGTCTGAAATATTTGTTGTACTGAGGCATCTGCAAACAGTCCTGATAAAATCAATGGGATGGATAGACAGGCAAGGAATTGCGAGTCATACTCAGAAGTATCAGAAGCTGGTGGTGAAACATTCCATGTTAAATAAAGATATTTCTTTCACAACGTTTTTAATGTAGTTTGGAAAAATCCTTTCTTATTATTGCTAGCAGAGAAGAAAGCCCCCAACGCCTGGGAGAAATAGAATGCAAAGTATTTGGCTTCTCTCTTCTGACTTCCGTACCAGCCACTCGCACAATCTGCAGGATTGTCCTTACAAACTTTCCAGCTGTTTTTGCTGCCAGCAGAGATGCACAGTGTGACATTTATCCACACCAAGCAGCCTCCTTCAGAGTCTTCCATCCATGCATTTTAATGTGTTCCTGTCTTTCTAATCAACTTAGCTGATCTCTGTTTTTATTGCATCTCACATGTATACACACACATTATAATGCTGGTGGTTTATTGAATTTCTGAAATTTCTTTACCTTGGTGGACTGGCTGATGAATTTTCCACTGATATTATAACTGTGGCAAGTTTCATCTATCTTTTCCTTATTTATCTCTGGAAGAGAAAGCAATAGTCACAGCGTCTTTGAAAAAACATTTGTGACCTGACCTAGGCCGTCAATGAAAACTAATAATGAATTGATAATAACAGGGTTTTGCTTCGGAGTATGAAACTTGTCATATTGTGGGCTGGAAAGAAAGTTCCATTAAACAGCTTGCCAATGGTGCAATATTGGTCCAGCTGATTGTTTCTCCTGCAGGAGTTATAAATCAATAGCACGTGCCCAGATTCATGAAGAAGTTTAAATCTTTCTCTTTCAAGAAAGATTATTCAAATAATTTTTTTATTGTTGAGTTTTCATACATTATTTAATAATTTGATTTACATTAATTCATACTATCAAACAGTGAAGAATTACCAATTCATGTCCTTTGTATTACAGCCTGTACAGTCACATAATGAAGAGGCAGATCTAGCAAAAAACAAATTGTTGTTTCCATCCTCCACAGAGAATAATATCCAGATCCAAATATATGTTATTTTACCTGACTGCAAAAATAAGGTGCAGTTTTAAAAATTTCCTCTGACATTTTTCATGATTAGTTTTCAAAAGGCATATTGGGTTTCTATTTTACATACATATAAATGTTCATCTCCTTTCCAGGAATGAAAAATATTTTCAAAATAATACAAAATTAATCCTCAGTGGTACTTTCATGAATCACATGAAACTACATGCATAGAACAATATTTTCTGGGATGTCAGAATCTCATTTTGAATGCAAGAAAAACACGGAAGCAGCCTCTGTCTCCCTGCAGCATGAGACTGATCCTTCAGAAGAACCTCAGCCCTGAACAAGGCAACTACTAAGAATACAAATATTTTTCCAGCTCTACCTACACAACAACAAAAGTAAAACCTTCAGCTTGAATAGCCTCAAACAAAGCAGTGGTCACAATAATATTCTGTAATCTCTTGCACAGTAATTCACTAAAAGGTCTATAAAACTGTTACTCATGAAAAAGAAATAACAAATAGTGAATGCAGCTAAGATGCTTTTTTGGGGTAGGGCCAACACAAACCCCTGCCTTGGGGGCTGACCTATCCAGACTTCGTGTTTTCAGTCAATCAGTAAACTTGAATGCACAAGAATGCAGAAGTTAAATATAGCTTAAATTCCAGCCCTTCCTAGTACTGAAGGCAGTAATGGCCTAAGGACCTAATTTAGGGAAATCACAATTTGTATAGTCTATCTGGAGATCAGAATTGTTGATTTAACCACACTGTTACTATTACTGAACTACTCCAGAACTGATTAATTCCTATAATTTCCTGTATGAGTGATATATTTATTAATCAGTAATTTATACAGAGTTTTGCCTCTGTCAGGTATTGTCTTTTCACTTAAACAGTTCTTTCTCCTCCTCAGTGTTTCTCCTGTTCACTCTCCCTTATCCCCTTAAATTAAGTAAAATAATTTAAAATAAATAAATCAATAAAGGTGATTAAATTAATCCCCTTATAAAAACAAAAAACAACAAAGAAATCCTATCACGGCTCCTCTCTTCTTTTTTGTTGTGCTAAACTAAACAAAGCTTTGCTAGTCTCACAGTACTTTTTCCACTCCTCATTGTTGTAGCCTTTTTCTGAATGTTAGATTTATCTTACTTCATCTTGAAGGACCAGAAATGAACTAAGCTTCTGCAGAGAAGGCAAGACCATTACTTACACAGCAGCACTATAGCTTTCCTACTGCTCTTCTCTACTCGTATTAGTTAGAAGTCTGAGTCCATAACTGTGTGAGCTTTACTGGCACAGCTGAGTATGCAACAAGGTGAACTTCTAATAGAGCAACATTTACACGATTGAACATTAGGGGAATAGGAATTTGAAGTGCAAAGAGTGAGACCTGCATGTCTGTTCTCTGTGTGTGGAACATCTTACAAACAAATCAAGAAAATACTATTTATGTTCAAGGAAATGTTCCAAACAAAGCATGCAGCTGTTTCCTAACAAATTGTGCAGAGAAATCCTCTTAGCCTTTGGTTCTCTTTTCTCTGCAACCACCTTCTGCTTCAATCTGTACTGTGAAGAATATGTATGAGTATGTCTGTAAGTATACATTGTCTCCAGACTTTCACAAAATGTTTTTGCTTAATGCAAGCATTGCACCTTTGTGTTTAAGCATGACACTGTTCAGTTGTGAACATTCTGCTATATTATTCACATTTTTTGTTTTATTCAAAGTCACGTTCTCTGTATTTTTTCTGTCCTTTTTCCCCAGGATAGCAAGTAATTCTGTTTGGTTGGGGTTTTTTTGCAAACTAATATATCATCTCCCTGCCAAAACTTCTACGCTTTCCTACTTTAAACAATCCCATTTCTTCTAAGCCAGGCTTTGCAGCAGTCTTTAGTTATTTTAAGTGTTCTGATCCCTGATACAATCTGTCCTCAAATTAGAAATTCCATTAATCTGAAAGACCTGACTCAGTCTTTTGTCTTTGTCCCTCATTTTGATTTCTCCTATGAAACAGCTTTGGTTTATATGGGAATACTGAGAATGCAGTATTCTTTAAGTCTCTAAAGTGCAGTCTGATTTGTTCTGCTCACTTAATGTAAGCTGTAAAATAAACATAAGGTGTTATTCAATTCAGTATTTTAAAACAATACCTTAAATTCATTGCTCTTTTCAATTAAGTCTACTTTTTATTTGAATCTTTAAGAATTGTCTGCTCCATTGTCTGCAATTAAATTTAAAATCACATTTCCTTTTCAGAACCATCTTTGCTTTAATTTATTTGTTTCAAAACTTTTTTTTTTCCCCCTCCCTGCAGCTACTTCATTTCTAGTGTTATAATGGCTTCTTACACAATTAAAAATAATCAAATAAGAGTTAGGAGTCCTGACATAAATTTGAGTAGACTGTTTAACACCACAGCTGCTCTAAAGGATGTTAGAGAAAAGAACTTGAGAAAGGAGGAGAATGTGGGTACAGTTTGATTTCAGTGTCCCTGTTCTCCACCACTGCTCCAGTCCTCCAGCCAGCCTACCTGCTCCAAGACAAGTGAAAACCTCTCTCGTTTCCCACACTTCTCCTACCACTCTATAAATATTCCCAGTGGAAAAAGAACATACTTCTGGAACAGCTCTACCTCCTGTGATGGTTTACTATGTCCAGCATAGAGGGTCAGGGGACACAGAAGGGGACATGGAATAAGTCTAGGGGACACTTCCCGTCCTCTAGAGGAGAAAAACTCCGGCAGTGGGAGGACAGACAATAGCCACCATAGTGCACAGTTACTCCCTATGTCTTGCCAGCTGAAAAGGAATATTTTCAGAAAAAATAAAGCCATTTTCTTAGCCTACTTGTCAGGCTCTAACACCAAGATATTCCATGTATCACTGCATTGCATCCCATAGAGTTCATGCCTCTGCAAGAAAAAATCAGCACAAAGGACAACATAGCAGACAAATTTGTGCTAAGGAAATCCCAGGTACTCACACTTTGATATGCTCAACACCTTGCCCACTTCTACAGCCCTCTGAAGCCATGCTAGTTACCATGGCAGCCATTCAAATAAATGCTGCGGGACCCAGAAAGGTAGCCTGGAATGCTTGAAGAATGTCATTCAGCACACAACAGCAATCTCCTCCAGGATCCATCTAGGGTTTCTAATAACCTTCCTTCACTTCATCTCAGTTTTTACCCTTTTTACAGACTTTGTAATTTGAGACCACATCTCTATTTTCTTTGATTTATTTGAATACTTTTTTCCTATGTCCAGAAGATTCCCAGTATCAATTTAAAGGTAAGCAAAACTGCTAAGTACAAACCCTTGCCCTAGAAGTCATGGATTACAGGGAAAAAAAAGAAACATCACTATTCTCACATGCCTTCTCTCCCTCTCTGCCACACTAATCCCCCCAAACAGTCCAGGGTTAAGCTTTGCATTGTATTCTACCAAGTGCCAAGAGATAAAATTTATGTGTTGTGCACAACACGTAACTGTGAAACTCTGACACTGCTGTAATCTCAAATGCTCTTTCCTGCACTGATCCTGTTTGCTGTCCCTTGGTCTTGCAAGCCTCTCTACCCAGGAGGTTCAGAAGAGCTCAGGTGGGCAAGCAGGGCTGGGTGCGACCGAGCGCACTTGGTACAGGAGGGCGGGTGTCTCTGCAGCTCACAGATGCTCCAGAGCTCCATGCTGGCACGTTCACCAACCTCAGCACCAGCTGCAAGGGAGGATCAGGTCATAGGTGCGAGCGCCAGAGCAAAGATAATCTCTCACAAGTAACGGGAGAGGTCAAAGGTATGGATACAGTTAAGGACAAGTCAGGCCTTATTAATAACGAGTAACATCCTGAAGAATGACCTTTATTGCCAGAGTTCTGTTATTTAATGGGATTCAGAGTTACAGAAGGCACTTCTCATGTCAGCAGCGACTCACTACACTTCCTGTAGTCTCTCTGATGTGTGACAAGACCTAGAAACCTCCTTACCCCCTTGCCCCTGCTTCTTCCAATAGCTTCCAGATAGCTACAGTTTTGTGCTACTCTATTCAAAGCATTCTACCCCATAACAAACTCTGTTAATTAACTTCAAATGCTCAGTTTGGGCAGAATGCTTCTATATGTCTGAAAAGAAATGACTATTGCACTGACAAGTAGCCTTCAATAGTCAATGAAGAGAAAAATAAGCAACAATAACAGGAGAAACATAAGCACATAAGCTTGGCTAAGATACAGATTTTTTAACTGAAATCAGTAGTCAAACATTTCAAAATGTGATTCTTTTTTTTGTTGTTTCATTCTCTTTTAAAGAAACAAGACCATATAGGGAATATTCTTGTTTTCTTATGCAGCACTGTATAAACTGTCAAGAGTTAAATCTTGGGCAACAGCAATCCAGGATAAAACTAAAAGAGTAACTAACAAGCAGAATCTCTCTCCCAGCAGCAGGGAGAAAGTGAGTTGGAGAAACAGTGATGAGAAGAGAGCAGAAAGCACGAGTCCTATGCAAGTCAATCCTTTCTACAAAAATAGAAGTAGCAGAAGGAACAAATTAGCAGGTTTTTTTAGATACAAAGCACAGTAGTTAAAAAGAAACATGATATAATTGGGGTCATGAAGATTTGGCTTACACAGAAGACAGGCTAGTATACCAAACTGAAAAATAAAAGGAGATTCAGAAGTTTTGAAGGGGAACGTTGAAAAAGAGAGAGTCAACACCTAAAGAAATAAATTTCATACTGCAGACTTGCTAAGGAACTGAGAACACATTACCACTCTAATTACCGAGGTGTGGAAGTGAAAGGCAGAAGTATTAGATGGTGGGACATCAGAATAACCCTGTGTCCTAAAAAACCCACAGGTGAAATATGCCACATGATCACACACACTTGACCATGGTGGAGTGTGTCTGCAACCTGCATGGGAATACCGACAGAGCCTGTTTGGCCCGCTGGGAATGGACAAATGAACCAGAGAGTGCAGGAAGCTGGCTGAGTTATTATAACAAATGCTTCTGACACCCTGGATCAAGCTACAAATGTTGGGGGGTTTTTTTGTAATTTCTGTTGAATTCTGTTTGGGTTTTGATACCTGATGCAGAAGAGAAGGATATCTTGAAAGTTCCCGTCCTTCAAGATATTCATGGGCAATATCATTAACTTACTTCTACAACGATGAGAAGCACAGAGCAACGAGCTGTGTGTCCGGAGGTGTTGCCAGCTGTGCAGCAATGCCTGAAGGAAACGGAACCGGAGGGACAGCTAGTCTCTGACAAACTGTTCCTCCAGCAGGCTGCTGAGAAAAGAGCCTGCCTCTGGCAGTAATTAATGAACTCCAGAATCTGACAGCAGTCTCCTGCTTGCAATACAAATCTGAATCCGTGGCTTTGGAAAAGGCTGAAATTCCTAAAGGCTCAAATTCCAGAGCTGAAAAATATCACTACTATGATGGGCCAACACAGGCAGAAACACCAGGGCAAGGAGACTGCATTTTGCAAGTCTGTCTCAAAGGCTAGAATTGACCTGCCCAGGAAACAAAACTGCTTTTAATCTCTGGAGTCCCTGGAAAAAATATCTGAGGAACTTCTACTGGGTTTAGTTTCCATCCAGTCACCACCAAGTCTACAGTTTTCTAGATCATATATCTCCTAAGCCATACAATTTTGACACGACTATGAAGATCCAAATGTCATATTTACTTAAATTGCTTGAACATCACACGTCTCACTCTCCACTCTCACAAATTCCTTCCTTGCATGTTTATTATTAATTACAGTAAAGATTCCATCACTTACTAACCTCAATCAGAATTTCCTAATCAACAACTAAACACAGTATACAATACAATAAGCTATCCACAGTGTCTCAGCATCTTCCCGACTTAAAATCTTCAGTAGATATTCATGGCGTTTCTTGAAACTGCTCTCACCATGAGGCCTTTTCAAAGGAAATATATTCTTGATAAGTGTTTTAGCTCATGTAGTTACACGTGTCTTCTGCTTCCATTGTTGAGAATCAGTTAAAAAGCTACAGCTTGCACTACATCTTTCCTCATGCAAGCTATGGATCATTCCAGCAAAGTACGTGAGTATGCAGCACTGGTATCTTTCTTTCAATTAATTAAATAAAAAGGGTAATTTATACCAGAGTGGCAATTTTAAAAGAAAAAGAAAGCTGCAAAAATGCTGCAGATAAATTTATTCTTTCCTTCAGACTCATGCCAACTTTTCATCCTTTTTCCTTGAGGTTTGTGCTCTCACCTGCTTTGCTGAGCGGGCTTTAGATTTGGGTTTATAACAGTACAAACAGAAGACTGCAATCAAGGTTTTTCCAACTTAGTAAATTATGTTTAAAATTAACTTTCTGGTCATTTCTTCATGAGGGATTTTGTGGCTTCAATACTCCAAGGGTCTAGGCCTTCAAATGTACGTGTCTCCATACTTCCACACATCTTTTCTGCATTTTATCCTACTCCAACCCCTTTTGCTGTTTCAATTTTTATATTTATAGCTATGTTTAATTATGAATAATCTAGTAAACACCTTGAAATTCCCTGCCTTCAGCTAATGTTAATCCAAGCTATCATAAAAAGAAGTTACAATAGTTACAATGATTTGGAGAACCTTAGGCACTGAAACAGCTTAACTAAATTGACACAGCACTCCAAAATACTCTAGAATGATGAATTATTTCTAATCCATTAATATTACAAACTCCGTTTACCATTTCAAGGCTATTTTTATATGGATTCAGGGCTTAAACTTTAATGTTATTTATCTGAAATAGCAAATAGAGGCAAATACTCAGCTAGAGAACTTTTATGCTTCTTTAAGAGTTCCATTTCTATACTATGTCTGCTTGGGTTCTTTAGAGAATAATATTTTATTGTACAATATTTATATTCTCTCATCCAGCTACTTGCAAACACAAACCATAACACTTCCTGATTCAACTGGACAGGACATTCTGTAACTTTTGAGGCACTGGGTACATATTTTGGAGGGATTGTTATGCAGTTCTTAGGGTTTTTTTCAATTCTATTTAAAGACTAGATCTTTAGCAATACTAGGTTTTAATTTTTCAAATATTTTATTAAAGAAAAACATTAGTCTGATATATGTGCATAGAACTACCTTAATTTCAGACCTCCCCATATGGAAAAAGTTGGCTTCTTTGATCTGGTAGAAGAGGGGTCAACTATCCTGTGTACAGACAGTGGGGAAGGAGAGAAGGAAAGATGAACAGTGGGAAAAAGGTAATAGGGGGAATGATTAAGTCCTTAGTTCCTCTGAGATGGCGAAAGAAAATGAGCATTTCTAGAATGCAGGAAAGTTAAGTGGGATGGAAAGTGTGGAAAGTCATGGTGTTTCATGAAAACAGTATCTCTACAGAGTCCAAGATTTTCATCATCCAGTTGGAGTTGAGTTTTCGGGTCATCTTTTGACAATAAATTATAGCTCTCCCTCGGGGGCTGAGGACTGGTTGTTTCTCTTTTTTTATTCCTATTCTCACCATTTGTGGCCTAGTATCAATGAGGGTAGGTAAGACAAAGAGGATTCAGCCATTACACATCTCTCTTTGGCAGCTGTGTGTTAACTGCAGAAAGTGCTATTTCTTGCCAGTGGGATCATCACAGGAGACTTGGGAACGAACTGGGAGTAATGCAGGAAGAAGAGATGATTTAGAAGACAAAAGACATAAATCCATAGGAAGCCAGACCTCATTAATTCTACTGTTCATAACAAAATTATGTTCTCTTTCTTAACATCTACTTTTTGCTCTATAATTGCAATTCTGAGTTATTTTACATGCACGTATACGTTTACTATACACACAAATAAGTAGTAAATACAGTCAGTTACAGAAACATAAAGAGGTGGATATCTTACCTCTTTTTTTCATTCCTTGATCTTCGCAGAGCTTGACCACACACACACACACATACTCACTAATGAGATGTTAGTAGGGTAACCTGTTCAGTGAGAGATTTATCAAAGAAAGTTTGCATCAGGAAAAACAGCAGGTGAACTGCATATCGAGGAGAACATTAAGCAGCAAATATTTTTCAGGGTACAAAGGATAAGCCACATGGATATTTTATTGTTGAGAGGGAATAGGCAGAGTAGAGGGAATGATAAGTTTTTCAGATAGTAACAGTCACAAGAAATAAGGGTATGGATGAATTTGGCTATTTGTAGGCAGGAGGAAAGAAAAAAAAAAGTAGGAAAAGTAAAATACCCAGGGAACAGCATGATATTGGTAAAAAAATGAAGAGAGAGATAGATAACCCCTGACAAAGCAGAATTTTGTTTTCGTTTTCAGTATTCTCTCTAGAAATCCTTAAAAAAGACGGAAAGGAAATAACATATTTTCTTGTGTAGCTTTTCACTTACTGCTCTCAGGTTCTGAAATGCTTTTCCTCCATGTGTTTTCATTGAGACATAAAGTAGACCTTGGAAAGAACAGCACTGCTATGAACCAGAGTGTGCAGGAAAGATCTGAATGCAGGGAGAAGTGCATTCGGATAATGAACTCCTAAGTTTAGCAGCAAATCATTACTGTTGAAAACTAAGAATTCTATCCAAAACGAGTAAAAACATATTGTGGGCACCACGATATTCCAAGTATCTCATGGTACCAACAGCTCTTATCAACAGAAAAACACAAATTGTATTTTTAAACTGAAGTCACAGGATAAGTGTTAAGCCTCTAAAGGAACTGTAGTTCAGCCTGAGCTATAAACTGCTGGGATAACACTCAGTTATAAATCTCCTTGACAGTTATGCCTGCAGTTCTAAAACTGAACTACGGAAACAGCGATACAATAATAATAAAAGCAAAGCAACATAAGTCGTGGAGGTACTAGATTTATGAATAGGACATTCTTTCAAGAAAAGGGCATAGACACCCCAATTAGCTAGCAAGAAAGACTGACAGAATTTTGTCAGTATCCAGCAATGTGACTATCATTCAGACAATGGATAATGCATTCCTTAAACTAATCTGATTCTCCAGTAATACCATGTTAAAAAAAATTGTAATTATGACAATTTACACTTTGTTCCCCTATTTTGATGTAGAAAGAAGATCATTATTAAAATTTCACAAGAGTAAGGAAGAAACAGAGAGAGAAAAAACAGAGTCTACAAACAGTCTGATCAACAGCAAACATCAATAGGACTTGTGCTTCTGTACCACTGGCTTGCCACAATACAAGGATATCGTTATACTAGTCTTCTGGCCGTTTTTCTTCTGTAGAACATAATTCAGAAGGTTTTTAAGAATGTTTTCCACAGAACTTTAGTATATCACTAATTCAAATCTTTCTACCACTACAGGAAAAATAAGAATCACAGAATCACAGAATATTAGGGATTGGAAGGGACCTCGAAAGATCATCCAGTCCAATCCCCCTGCCGGAGCAGGAACACCCAGATCAGATCACACAGGAACGCATCCAGGCGGGCTTTGAATGTCTCCAGAGAAGGAGACTCCACCACCTCTCTGGGCAGCCTGTTCCAGTGCTCTGTCACCCTCACTGGAAAGAAGTTTTTTCTCATGTTCAAGTGGAACC